>SJXO01007610.1:31421-75004 GCA_006408615.1 Connochaetes taurinus
TGCATTGATCACTGAAGAAGGCTTTCTTATCTCTTTTTGCTATTCTTTGGAACTCTGCATTCAGATGCTTGTATCTTTCCTTTTCTCCTTTGCTTTTTGGTTCTTTTCTTTCACAGCTATTTGTAAGGCCTTCCTAGACAGCCATATTTCTTTTTTGCATTTCTTTTCCATGGGGATGGTCTTGATCCCTGTCCCCTGTCATGAACCTCATTCCATAGTTCATCAGGCACTCTGTCTATCAGATCTAGGCCCTTAAATCTATTTCTCACTTTCACTGTATAATCATAAGGGATTTGATTTAGGTCATACCTGAATAATCTACTGGTTTCCCCTGCTTTCTTCAATTTCAGTCTGAATTTGGTAATAAGGAGCTCATGATCTGAGCCAGAGTCAGCTCCTGGCCTTGTTTTTGCTGACTGTATAGAACTTCTCCATCTTTGGCTGCAGAGAATATAATCGATCTGATTTCGGTGTTGACCATCTGGTGATGTCCATGTGTAGAGTCTTCTCTTGTGTTGTTGGAAGAGGATGTTTGCTATGACCAGTGCATTTTCTTGGCAAATCTCTATTAGTCTTTGCCCTGCTTCATTCCACATTCTAAGGCCAAATTTGCCTGTTACTCCCGGTGTTTCTTGACTTCCTACTTTTGCATTCCAGTCCCCTATAATGAAAAGGACATCTTTTTTGGGTGTTAGTTCTAAAAGGTCTTGTAGGTCTTCATAGAACCATTCAACTTCAGCTTCTTCAGCATTACTGGTTGGGGCATAGACTTGGATTACTGTGATATTGAATGATTTGCCTTGGAAACGAACAGATCATTCTGTCATTTTTGAGACTGCATCCAAGTACTGCATTTCAGACTCTTTTGTTGACCATGATGGCTACTCCATTTCTTCTGAGGGATTCCTGCCTGAAGTAGTAGATATAATGGTCATCTGAGTTAAATTCACCCATTCCACTCCATTTTAGTTCGCTGATTCCTAGAATGTCATCGTTCACTCTTGCCATCTCCTATTTGTCCACTTCCAATTTGCCTTGATTCATGGACCTAACATACCAGATTCCTATACAATACTGTTCTTTACAGCGTCAGACCTTCCTTCTATCACCAGTCACATCCACAGCTGGGTACTGTTTTTGCTTTGACACCATCTCTTCATTCTTTCTGGAAGTATTTCTCCACTGACCTCCAGTAGCATATTGGGCACCTACTGACTTGGGGAGTACCTCTTTCAGTATCCTACCATTTTGCCTTTTCATACTGTTCATGGGGTTTTCAAGGCAAAAATACTGAAGTGGTTTGCTATTCCCTTCTCCAATGGACCACATTCTGTCAGCTCTCTCCACCATGACCTGCCCGTCTTGGGTTGTCCCGCAGGCATGGCTTAGTTTCATTGAGTTAGACAAGGTTGTGGTCCTAATGTGATTAGATTGACAAGTTTTCTGTGAGTACAGTTTCAGTGCTTTTGAACTGTGGTGTTGGAGAAGACTCTTGAGAGTCCCTTGGACTGCAAGGAGATCCAACCAGTCCATTCTGAAGGAGATAAACCCTGGGATTTCTTTGGAAGGAATGATGCTAAAGCTGAAACTCCAGTACTTTGGCCACCTCATGCGAAGAGTTGACTCATTGGAAAAGACTCTGATGCTGGGAGAGATTGGGGGCAGGAGGGGAAGGGGACGACAGAGGATGGAATGTGTGGATGGCATCACCAGCTCAATGGACGTGAGTCTGAGTGAACTCAGGGAGATGGTGGTGGGCAGAGAGGCCTAGCATGCTGTGATTCATGGGGTCGCAAAGAGTCGGACACAATTGAGCGACTAAACTGAACTGAACTGAACTGAATATATCCTTCTCTAGATGCAACTGTCTTAACTGATCCCATATTGTAAGACTCCTAGTTGTTTTTATTTTCCTTTTTTTTATGCTTCTCTGAATATTCTTTATAAAAATTTGAATTTATTATTATTCCTTAGAAACAATTCCTAGAACACAAGTTATGGATTTTTGAGCCTCTGTAAATTGGCAAATTACTAATCTAACAGACTATGCAAAATCAAAAGCCACAAATAGTACAGAACATTTTTAATATTCTCACTAGCACTAATAATTATTCTATTAAACTTTTGTCAAATTAACAGATGAGAATTGTTTCAGTTAGTATTTTATTGATTCCTAGAGTGCTTAATTCAAAAATGTTTTTAAAAATTCTTATTTGTTTTCCCACAAATTAACTCTAATTTTCCTCTACCCTTTTCTTTCTATTGAGGTATGTGATTTTGTCCAAATGCGCTGTAAATTTCTTTATATGATAAAGATATCAATGCTTTGCCACAAAGTAAAGCACAACAAAACACCAACCTAAACTTCTGTATGCTGAAAAAATATATTACAAAAAGGAAGGCAAGTTTTTAAAAAATTAGAAGTAAAGCTACCCTATGGCCAGCAATTCCACTACTGGGTATATACTCTGAGAAAACCATAACTGAAAAAGACATATACCACAAAGTTCATGTGCTAAGTCACTTCAGTTGTGTCTGACTCTGTGACCTATGGACTATAGCTGGCCAGACTCCTCTGTCCATGGGATTCTCCAACGTTCATAGCAACACTATTTACAAATGGCATGGCATGGAACAATCTAGATGTCCATAGACAGATGAATGGATAAAGAAGCTGTGAGGTATATACACACACACACAAACACACACACACACACATACACAATGGAATATTACTCAACCACAAAAAGAGATGCATTTTAGTCAGTTCCAGTGAGGCAGATGAACCTAGAGCCTGTTATATAGAGTGAAGGAAGTCAGAAGAAGAAAAACAAATATGATATATTAACAAACACACACACACACACACACACACACACACACATATATATACATCCATATATATAAGTACATATATTATATATATATATTTTTTTTTTCAGGGAAGGAAAGGAGATTCAGATATAGAGAATGGAACATGGATACAGTGGGCGAAGAAAAGAGTAAGACAAATGGAAAAAGCATCAACAAATACACAATACCATGTGTAAAATAGTTAGCTGGTGAGAATTTGCTATATAACACAGGTCATCTAGGTGGGTGTTCTATGATGACCTAGAAGCGTGGCAGGTGAGGAGGGAAGAGAGGCTCAAGAAAGAGGTGATATATTAATACGTATAATTATGCCTGATTTGCATTGTTGCATGGCAGAAACCAACACAACATTGTAAAGCAATTTCCTCCCAAATAAAAATATATTAAAAAGTATAGTGAAGGAGAAATAGACTTTCTGTCCAAAATCACTGCAGATGATGATTGCAGCCATGAAATTAAAAGACACTTACTGCTTGGAAAGAAAGTTATGACCAACCTAGATAGCATATTAAATAGCAGAGACATTACTTTGCCAACAAAGGTCCGTCTGGTCAAGGCTATGGTTTTTCCAGTGGTAATGTATGGATGTGAGAGTTGGGCTATGAAGAAAGCTGAGTACCGAAGAATTGATGCTTTTGAACTGTGGTGTTGGAGAAGACTCTTGAGAGTCCCTTGGACTACAAGGAGATCCAAGCAGTCCATCCTAAAGGACATCAGTCCTTGGTGTCCAATGGAAGGACTGATGCTGAAGCTGAACCACCAATAATTTGGCCACCTCATGTGAAGAGCTGACTCATTAGAAAAGACCTTGATGCTGGGAAAGATTGGGTGCAGGAGGAGAAGGGGACAACAGAGGATGAGATGGCTGGATGTCATCACC
The DNA here is from genome assembly GCA_006408615.1 of Connochaetes taurinus. Taxonomy (NCBI): domain Eukaryota; kingdom Metazoa; phylum Chordata; class Mammalia; order Artiodactyla; family Bovidae; genus Connochaetes; species Connochaetes taurinus. Next base: position 35,176 of record SJXO01007610.1, read on the forward strand.
GACTTGATGGACATGAGTTTGGGTGAACTCCGGGAGTTGGTAATGGACAGGGAAGCCTGGTGTGCTGCGATTCATGGGGTGGCAAAGAGTCAGACATGACTGAGCAACTGAACCGAGCTGAACTGAAAGAAATAAAAATTGATAAAATCCATTGCCAGTAATCATTCTTGCAAAAAATATTAAAAGAATTTCTCAAGAGAGAAATATAATGTGGTCAGGAACTCAGGTCTACATAAAGGAAGAGCATAAGAAAAGGTATAGTAAAGATAAAATAAAAACAAAAACTTTTACTTTTCTCATCCTTAATTAGATTAATGTATGACATTTTTCAAAATAATAATGGCAACAATATTTCAATTATTAAACTTATGTATACATGCTGCTAAGTCACTTCAGTCGTGTCTGACTCTGTGTGATCCCATAGACGGCAGCCCACCAGGCTCCCCCGTCCCTGGGATTCTCCAGGCAAGAACACTGGAGTGGGTTGCCATTGCCTTCTCCAGTGCATGAAAGTGAAAAGTGAAAGTGAAGTTGCTCAGTCGTGTCTGACTCTTAGTGACCCCATGGACTGCAGGCTACCAGACTCCTCCATCCATGGGATTTCCCATGCAAGAGTATTGAGGTGGGGTGCCATTGCCTTCTCCAATATGTATTCATTTTCAAATAATCCAAGTGTACTTTCAAATAACACTGTACAATTTCACAGGTAGTGTCAATACCTTATAATAAGAAAATAATTATAATTTCTTCCTCCCATTCCTGTATCATTGCTGTCATTTATATCACTTATATATAAGAATCCATAAGTTGATACATGCATGTGTATAAATTGATACATGCATATGTATAAGTTGATACATGCACATGTATAAGTTGATATATGCATATGTGTAAGTTGATATATGCATATGTGTATGTGTGTCTATACATATGCATATATCAACATGGATTCTTATATATAAGTGATATAAATAACAGCAATGATACAGGAATGGGAGGAAGAAATTATAATTATTTTCTTATTATAAATTATTGACACTACCTGTGAAATTGTACAGTGTTATTTGAAAGTACACTTGGATTATTTGAAGATGAATATTGCAAAACCAAAGCCACAAACTATAAAATGGTTTTTAAAATGTATAACTGATATGTTGAGAGAAAAGGGAGTCACATAAAATGCTCAATCATATATAATACTCAACTAAAGGCAAATCATAAAAAATGCCCAACTAAAATCACCAAAAGCAGAAAATGAATGGATGACAAAAATAGGAGCAAAGAACAAGACAACAAATAGAAAACTGTAAGGAATAGAGTAGATCCTAATCCAAGTATATCCATAATCATTTTAATGTCAATGGTCTAATGTGCCAATTAAAATCTGAGATTTTCAGGTTACCAATATATGTTGCCTACCAGAAGCCCTATGAACATTTCTAGGACAGCAAAGAAATATCTTGAATAACTCACCATAAATTTGATACCCCCTAAACATTTTAATCAGAGAAGGCAGTGGCACACCACTCCAGTACTCTTGCCTGGAAAATCCCATGGATGGAGGAGCCTGGTCGGTTGCAGTCCATGGGGTCGCTAAAAGTCGGACATGACTGAGCGACTTCACTTTCAATTTTCACTTTCATGCACTGGAGAAGGCAATGGCTCCCCACTCCAGTGTTCTTGCCTGGAGAATCCCAGGGATTGGGGAGCCTGCTGGGCTGCCCTCTATGGGGTCGTACAGAGTCGGACTAGACTGAAGCGACTTAGCAGCAGTAGCAGCAAACATTTTAATAATTATTAAATAAGAATAATATGTTAATGATTTTAAGAGGTCCACAAACTAAGGAACCAGCAAATAATACTGAGGAATGAACAATTTTGTAATGTATTAGGGAAACCAGGGAAATATGACATCTTAGAAACCAAGGGCCAGAGAAGGCAATGGCACCCCACTCCAGTACTCTTGCCTGGAAAATCCCATGGACAGAGGAGCCTGGTAGGCTGCAGTCCATGGGGTGGCTAAGAGTCGGACACAACTGAGTGACTTCACTTTTACTTTTCACTTTCATGCATTGGAGAAAGAAATGGCAACCCACTCCAGTGTTCTTGCCTGGAGAATCCCAAGGACTGAGGAGCCTGGTGGGCTGCCGTCTGTGGGGTCGCACAGAGTCGGACAGGACTGAAGCGACTTAGCAGAAGCAGCAGCAGAAACCTAGGAAAGCATGTGCTCTAAAGAAGAAGTAGTGATTTACTATGTCAAATGCTAAAAATTATTTAAATAAAAAGAAATCTTACAGTTAAACGTTAGACTTAGCAAGAGTAAGCTCATTAGTGACTTTGGCAAAAGCAGTTTAAATGAAACAGTTGAAGGAAAAGCCAAACATTTAAATGAGTTTTAGAGAAAAAGATAAGAGGAAAATTGGAGAGTGCCTAATTCTCTTTCTAGCACCTTAAGAAGCCATAAAAGGAAGAATAGAAGTAGTCTGAAGTCCATGCGAAGGAATACGATACTTATAAACACTCAGTTGTCATTCTCCTTGTAAAACATTCCAAATTCCACAAAACAAACTTTAAAATGTCTTAATACATAATTAAATTTTTCAACATATGCATTTTTTTTAGCCCAATATATGTCTTTTCCTGGGCTTTCCTGGTGGCTCAGATGGTAAAGAATCTGCCTGCAATGCGAGAGACCTGGGTTAGATCTCTGGATTGGGAATATCCCCTGGAGGAGGGCATGACAATCCACTCCACTGTTCTTGCCTGGAGAACCCCTATGGACAGAGGAGCCTGGCAGGCTACAGTCCATGGGGTCGCAAAGAGCCAAACATGACTGAACGACTAAGCAAACATACATGCATGTTTCTCCAATTGATGCTGATAACATAAATTTAGAATAGTTTTAAATAACTACAAGAGGAAAACACTAGTTCTGCCCAAATTTAATAAGAGGACATTTTTTAACAGAGGTTAGAAGTATAGCATATGTCTAATTAGAGAAAAACCGCTGATTCTGTTAGAATAAAAATTTCTTCCTCCTGATGAAAATTTATTGACGTGTATAGTAATCACTATTTCCATTATGTAGCTACAGATTTTTACCTCTAATCTAATATGCTTTCTCAAAAGATATTTCAATTAAAATATATTTATATATAGTGCATGAATGCTCAGGGGTTCAGTTGTATCAAACTGTTTATAATTCTATGAACTGTAGCCTGCCAGGGTCCTCTGTCCATAGGATTCTCCAGACAATAATATTGGAGTAGGTTGCCATTTCTTCTTCAAGGGGACTGACCCAGGTATTGAACTAGCATCCCCTGCATCTCCTGCATTGGCAGGGGGATTCTTTCAACACTGAGCCACCTGGTATATGTATGTAAGTAAAAAGATCTATAATACTTAACTAGTCATATAATGCATATCACCTCACATAAATCAATAAAATACTATCCTCACAACTATATCTATGTATAGAAACTACTATACTGTTTTTCTGAACCAAATACATTTTACTTAAGGTAGGTGTATATTGTTTTTATCATGATTTTGTGATTTTACACAAAAATCACAATATCAGATACTGGAAAGTCATGTTTTTACTAAGAAGGAATCTACAAACTCCTATTTTCACCACCCTTTAGACATATGAGTTCTTACTTGACCAGTTGCCAAAATTATAAATAAAAACCAGTTAATTATTATTTTGATTTTTTTTCTCAGCAAAAAAATTAAATAGTGTACTGCATAATAATTTTGGAAATTCAAAATCTCTTTCAGAGTAAACAATTTTTATTGAGGGTGGCAAGAAACTTATTAATAATATTTATGAAATTTTTCTCCTTCTATTTGCCATGAAGTGATGGGACCAGATGCCATTATCTTAGTTTTTTGAAGATCGAGTTTTAAGCCAGCTTTTCCTCTTTCAACTCTCCTCTTTCACCTTCATCAAGAGGCTCTTTAATTCCTCTTCACTTTCTACCATTACAGCAATATCATCTGCATATCTGAGGTTATTGATATTTCTCCCAGGAATCTTGATTCCAGCTTGTGCTTCATTTAGCTCGGCATTTTGCATAACGTACTCTCAAAGAAGTTAAATAAGCAGGATGATAATATACAGCCTTGACTTACTCCTTTCCCTATTTGTAACCAGTCTGTTGTTCCCTGTCTAGTTCTAACTGTTGCTTCTCGACCCCCAGACAGGTTTATCAGGAGGCAGGTAAAGTGGTATTCCATATCTTTAAAAATTTTCCACAGTTTGTTGTAATCCATACAATCAAAGTCTTTAGCATAGCCAGTGAAGCAGAAGTAGATGTTTTTGTGGAATTCCCTTGCTTTTTCTATGATCCAACGAATGCTGGCAATTTGATCTCTGGTTCCTCTGCCTTTTCTAAATCCAGTTTGTACATCTAGAAGTTCTCAATTGACATACTGCTAAAATCCAGTTTGAAGGATTTTGAGCATTACCTTGCTAGGATGTGAAATGAGCACAATTGTATGGTAGTTTGAATATTCTTTGGCATTGCCTTTCTTTGAGGTTGAAAAGAAAATGAAACCATTAAGAGTATTGTATGAGTATCTCTTATGACAATGACTAAGGAGAAAAGTCCATGTAACTATATCTATAGTACATATAGATATGCTATCTGGATGCATTATCTCTGGATGCATTGGACTAATATAAAAAGCTAAAGAGAAAAAAAAAGTACATTTAGAAAATTCACCTAAAGCTAGGATTTCAGAATTATAGTACTAAATATAATTTGAATTTGTAATAAATTTCTCTGAAATTTTCTTAGGGTTTTATAGAATTGAAAAGTCATGCATTTGATTGTTTTTCTTTTAGAATATACTTTTCATCTTCTTTCTCTTACAGTATTCCTAAATTAATAAATGTTAACAGTATTCACCAAATTACTCAGGTCAAAATCAGAAGACATTCTTGATTCATCCTATTGCCCACTTCTTTTGCAAGCTATATAATTCCTCCTCATCTGGGTTATGGAGGGAAAATTATCTTGACTAGGGTATGTTCTTCCATTCTTAACCCCTGAAATCCATTCTCTACACACTAACCAATGAAATATCTTAAACTACAAATATCTCTATATTTAAAACTACTTTTCATCTACAAAATTCTAATCTGCATATTAGGACTATATTGCTTCCTTTAATGATTATTCTTCCACATCTTTTAACCACTCATCCACTGCTTGTTGTGCTATAACCATACCAGTATTAGTTAAGATCATGGCATCTGGTCCTATCACTTCATGGCAAATAGATGGGAAAACAGTGGAAACAGTGGCTGACTTTATTTTTCTGGGCTCCAAAATCACTGCAGATGGTGATTGCAGCCATGAAATTAAAAAAGACACTTACTCCTTGGAAGGAAAGTTATGAATAACCTAGAGAGCATATTAAAAAGCAGAGACATTACTTTGCCAGCAAAGGTCCATCTAATTAAAGCTATGGTTTTTCCAGTAGTCATGTGTGGATGTTAGAGTTGGACTATAAAGACAGCTGAGTGCAGACGAATTGATGCTTCTGAACTGTAGTGTTGGAGAAGACCCTTGAGAGTCCCTTGGACTGCAAGGAGATCCAACCAGTCCATCCTAAAGGAGATCAGTCCTGGGTGTTCATTGGAAGGACTGATGTTGAAGCTGAAACTCCAATACTTTGGCCACCTGATGCAAAGAGCTGACTCATTGGAAAAGAACCTGATGTTGGGAAAGATTGAGGGCAGGAGGAGAAGGGGACAACAGAGGGTGAGATGGTTGGATGGCATCACCGACTCAATGGACATAGGTTTGGGTAAACTCCGGGTGGTGATGACGGACAGGGAGGCCTGGTGTGCTGCAGTTCATGAGGTCACAAAGAGTCGGACATGACTGAGTGACTGAACTGAACTGATGATTCTTCTTCCACATCTTTAAGCACTCATCCACTGCTTGTTGTGCTACAATCATACCAGTATTAGTCTGTGAGATAAACTAGTTCCACCTTGAGGGTATTGCAATTTTTTATTTCACCACTTGAAACACACTGTCCTCATATTATCCATGTATGACCCAGGTCATAATACAATGTCAGCCCTCCAGAGAATTTTTTCAGACCAAATGTATCCTTTTTACAGTTAACCCTTGAATAACATGGGGGTTGGAGGTATTAGACTAGAGTCTGATACCAAAGTCTGATACAAGGCTAGAGTCCCTTGACAGCAAGGAGATAAAACCAGTCAGTCCTAAAGGATATCAAGCCTGAATATTCATTGGAAGGAATGATGCTGAAGCTCAAGCTCATATACTTTGGCCAACTGATGTGAAGAACCAACTCACTGGAAAAGATACTGATGCTGGGAAAGATTGAGGGCAGAAGGAGAAGGTGGCAATAGAGGATGAGATGGTTGGAAGGTATCACTGACTCAATGGACATAAGTTTGAGTAAACTCCATGAGACAGTGAGGGGCAGGGAAGCCTTGCATGCTGCAGTCCCTGGGGTCACAAACAGTATGAAATGACCTAAAGACTAAACAACAATAACAGTATATTTATAGTACTGTACTATATCTATCAATACTATAAGTTATGTCATCTGTTTATAAGATGACTTGTTTGTTAGTACCTACATCAATATTGTCTTATATGATACAAAACATTGTAGATGTTACACAATTAATAACACTGACATCAGAAATGAAAAGATAATGTGAAAAAGAAATTAACATTTATTTACAGTTATTGTTCATGCATTGATAACAAAGAAGCAACACTATGATTGTTTTAGGGTAACTCACTGTAATCAATATGATTGCTTCATGATAACCTATACACTAATGAATTCTTATAAAATGTTTCTTACATATGGTATTATAGTCATATTCATAGTACATATTGGAAATAGTATTAATTTTGTTAAATGTGATGTGATGATAAGTGGGCAAAAATTTCTCCAAACATGAAAATGAGGGGCAGTTCAGTCTGTTCAGTCTCTCAGTCATATTCAACTATTTGCAACCTCATGGACTACTGCACGTCAGGCTTCCCTGTCTATCACCAAATCCCGGAGCTTGCTCAAACTCATGTCCATTGAGTCAGTTTCACCATCCAGCCATCTCATCCTCTGTTGTTCCCATTATATACTGCCTTCAATGTTTCCCAGCATCAGGGTCTTTTCCAAGAAGTCAGTTCTTTGTGTCAAGTAGCCAAAGTACTGGAGTTTCAGCTTCAACATCAGCCCTTCCAATGAATATTAAGGACTGAGTCCCCTTAGGATTGACTGCTTGGATCTCCATGCAGTCCAAGGGACTCTCAAGAGTCTTCTCCAACACCACAGTTCAGAAGCATCAATTCTTTGGTGCTCAGCTTTCTTTATAGTCCAGCTCTCACATTCATACATGACTACTGGAAAACCATAGCTTTGATTAGATGGCCCTTTGATGGCAAAGTAATGTCTCTGCTTTTTTGCATGCTGTCTAGGTTGGTCTTAGCTTTTCTTCCAAGGAGCAAGCATCCTTTAATTTCATGCCTGCAGTCACCATCTGCAGTAATTTTGGAGCCCCCCAAAATTAAATCTCTCACTGTTTCCCCATCATCTGTTTCTCATGAAGTGATGAGACTAGAGGCATGATCTTAGTTTTCTGAACGTTGAGTTTTAAGCCAACTTTTTCACTTTCCTCTTTCATTTCATCAAGAGGCTCTTCAGTTCTTCTTCACTTTCTGCCATAAGAGTGATGTCATCTGCATATCTGAGGTTATTGCTATTTCTCCTGGCAGGCTTGATTCCAGCTTGTGCTTCATCCAGCCCAGCGTTTCTCATGATATACTATGCATATAAGTTAAATAAGCAGGATGACAATATGCAGCCTTGACGTACTCCTTGCCCTATTTGGAACCAGGTTGTTGTTCCATGTTCTGTTCTAACTGTTGCATCTTGACCTGTATACAGATTTCTCAGGAGGCAGGTCAAGTGGTCTGGTATTCCCATCTCTTTCAGAATTTTCCATAGTTTGTTGTGATCCACACAAAGGGTTTGGCATAGTCAATAAAGCAGAAATAGATGTTTTTCTGGAACTCTCTTGCTTTTTCCATGATCCAAAGGATGTTGGCAGTTTGATCACTGGTTCCTCTGCTTTTTCTAAATCCAGCTTAAACTTCTGGAAGTTCATGGTTCACGTATTGTTGAAGGCCGGCTTGGAGAATTTTGAGCATTATTTTGCTAGTTTTTGAGATGATTGGGTGGTAATTTGAACACTCTTTGGCATTGTTTTTCCCTGAGATTGAAATGAAAGCTGACCTTTTCCGGTCCTGTGGCCACTTTTGAGTTTTTAAAATTTGTTGTCATATTGAGAGCCACACTTTCACAACATCATCTTTTAGGATTGAAATAGCTTAACTAGAATTCCATCACCTCCATTAGGTTTTTTTGTAGTGATGCTTTCTAAAGGCCCACTTGATATCACATTCCAGGATGTCTGGCTCTAGGTGAGTGATCATATCATCATGGTTATCTGGGTCATGAAGATCTTTTTTATAGTTCTTCTGTGCATTCTTGCCACCTCTTCTTAATATGTTTGGCTTTTGTTAGGTCCATACCATTTCTGTCGTTTATAGTGCCTATCTTTGCATGAAATGTTCCCTAGCTGTCACTAATTTTCTTGAAGAGATCACTCGTCTTTCCTATTCTATTGTTTACTGTAAATTGTTTATTGTTTACTGTATTTATTGTCATACTGTGAAGTGAAGTTGCTCAGTCATGTCCGACTCTTAGCAACCCCATGGACTGTAGCCTACCAGGCTCCTCAGTCCATGGAATTATCCAGGCAAGAGTACTGAAGTGGGTTTTCATTTCCTTCTCCAGAGGATCTTCCCGACCCAGGGACTGAACCGGGGTCTCCCTGGTCTCCCACATTGCAGGCAAACGCTTTACCATCTGAGCCACCAAGGAAGCCCTGTCATACTGTAAAGTAATCTAAATCTTTGAAAGCAAAATTATAAAGCAGTAAGAAAATTAACACCTTTTACAGTTTATATTAAATTCCACTCATGAATGTGTGTGTGTGTGTGTTAGTAGCTCAGTCATGTCTGACTCTTTGCCACACAATGGACGGTAGCCCGTCAGGTTCCTCTGTTTGTGGGAATTCTTCAGGCAAGAATACTGGAGTGGGTTGTCATAAACTAGTATCTCCATCTATTTTATGCATTTATGATCTATCAAGTTTTTCTTAATTTCTTTAATATTTCTCAACTATGAAGATCATTTACGAGTTTTTTCAAACTGTTGCAAATTTCCAAAATTTTTTTCTTGTGTATTTCTTTTACATAACCTGCATATAAGTAGACCCCTGCATTTCAAACTTGTAATGTTCAGGAGTCAATAGCATAGTTTTTCATTTCCTCTCAGAGCTAGGCACATTATAGATACAGAATACATATTTTATAGATTAACAAATCTGACTCACAATGTGTGTAACACTTAATTTTGGCTTTTCTAATTAGTATAGAATTGTGGAAAGGAAGAGAGAATGCTGCAGAAGACACATAGACTCTCCTATCAAATACTGGAGCTCAAATCTCATTTTTTCCATTTACTTACTGTATAGGCAAACTATAAAAAACTACTGGACTTTTCCTACAAACAAATAACTTCTTAAAAATAGTAATTAAGAAATGAAATAAAATTGCACTTTGTATGTGTGGCACTGCTTAAAGCTGAATGAATAATCTCTTCTGAGTATTCATACTTTAAATAGCCTCATCAGATATCTATGTTGTCTCATGCAAGGGAAATTATTAGGTAGTGAATACATTCAGAAAGAATAAATATATATTTAACTGTACTGAAGAAGAATAAATAATTGAAAAGTTTTGCCTAAGATTGTGGTGGTTACTAGATAGTTATGGATATTAATCATACAATAAAATAGGCACAATTTAGAAGCCTTCAAAACACCTGTCACTTGTGCTTTTTTCAACTTAGAATCATAATAGTCACTTGTTACTATATGTGTAAATTTACGTTAAGAGCAATGTAACACATTTCATAAGAAATATGGAACTGAATAACTATTATTATCTAAATGTAGAACTTGATTATTTCCTTCTGAACAATCCAAACTGCTTCCAAAGATACATATATCACAACAGTTCTAATTTTTTTAAATTATAGAAAAATATCTGATTTCTTACAGCAAATGGAATCTTCTTTCTCAGAGAGCATATACTTCATGTTCTTTTTGAAAAATTAATGTCATTAGAGAATAGAGAATAAATAGCTCTCATTAAAAACATCTGCAGAGTTTCAACACCACCACAACAGCTGCCAACTTGTTCTGCCCAAGTGGAAGTCAAGGTTATATCCTTTATTCTTGCTTTTAAGTTGGCTTCAATAAGTTTATGATTATTATAATTTTGGAGATTCAAATTTGGTTGCTATTCAGGATTAGTATAAAATGCTAAATTATTAATTCAGTTTAATGAGAAATAAAACCTTATCTTGACATATCAGTTAGTATAGAAAAATCAATACTGTTTTTATTTTCTGCAGTCAGAATGACAAAATGTTATATCCTTGTTACTTCCATTATTCCTAAGGCCATCAAGAGAAAATAAGTGATTTTTCACAATCTGTTTAATTGATATAGAACCATGTAGCCTTAGATTATCTTCTAATATACAAATTCACATATTAATTTAATTCAGTAAGACAAAAGAGGTAATACTTAAATATGTCATTTAAATTGATGTTAAGTTCTTAAATTATTTTAAAAAACTATTATACAAAATAAATAATATTTAAGCAATATATTTAAATTCAATGTCAACTGATTTCTTAACTTTATTGTATAAATGGACTTAATTCTTAAAGGTGTAGGAAAATAAAGTTCACCTAGATTAAAATATGTCATACATGTTAATCAAAGAATAAATTGGAAAGATGAAGGAAGCAAATAAAAAAGTATGTGATATGAAAGTAGTGAAGGTATAGCTCTTCCAGCCTAGTAGTCTGAGAGTTATACAAATATTAGCAATGTAGTAGTATTTGTTTTATATTGTTAAAATTCCTTTTTTAATTTAATTATTATTTATCATTTTCTACTAAAGATTTATGTTTTCAATCATCAGTTTTCTTTGGGATTATATTTTTCAAAAATTTCATATATTTTTTAAATAATAAATTGATATAATAATTATTAATTTATATAATAAATTCTGAATTTAAACTATAGTCAAAAAATTTAAACAGCAAGTCACACAATTATATCACTACAGTGCTCATTTTTATGTATATATGTGTGAGAGAAAGTAATTTATAAATATACTATAGAGCTAATGTTCTGTGGAATACAGTTTGGGAAATTTTCGTACTAGTCCGCAGATGTTCTTTCATGTAAGATCACCAGGAAACTATGAGTTATTAAAACTCTGAATATTTATAAAACTACTAGTATCTTAAGAGTATTCAAAACTTTGGCTACTTATTAAAATTCTCAAATATCTTAGGTGTGCAAAAATTTCTTAGAACCTAACCTCTTAAATACTGGCTATATTATTAGATTTCTAGCAATTGCTACTTCCCTTCAGTCTATAAACACACTTAGAACAATTTCCAAATGATTTTACTTCCTTTTTGGAAACTATTATAGAAAAGGCAGACATACACAGAATATAAGAAATTTTAAAGTTGTAAAATTAAGTTTTATGAAATTTCAGATTTCAAAAGCTCAAAGTGTATAATTAATTGAAATATGTATAAAACAATTATCATACTTTTAAAGTCATTTCTCAGTTCAGTTCAGTCGCTCAGTCGTGTCTAATTCTGCAACCCCATGGACTGCAGCACACCAGGCTTCCCTGTCCATCATCAACTCCTGGATCCTACTCAAACTCATGTCCATGATGTCAGTGATGCCATCCAACAACTCATCCTCTGTCATCCCCTTCTCCTCTGGTCTTCAATCTTTCCCAGCATCAAGGTCTTTTCCAATGAGTCAGTTCTTTTCATCAGATGGCCAAATTATTGGAGTTTCCGCTTCAACATCAGTCCTTCCAATGAATACTCAGGACTGATTTTTTTTTTTTTTTTTAAGGATTGACTGGTTGGGTCTCCTTGCAATCCAAGCGACTTTCAAAGAGTTTTCTCCAACATCACAGTTCAAAATCATCAATTCTTCTGTGCTAAGCTTTCTTTATAGTCAAAGTCTTACATTCATTCATGACTACTGGAAAAACCATAGCCTTGACTAGATGAAACTTTGTTGGCAAAGTAATGTCTCTGCTTTTTAATATGCTGTCTAGGTTGGTCATAACTTTTCTTCCAAGGAGCAAGCATCTTTTAATTTCATGGCTGCAGTCACCATCTGCAGTGATTTTGGAGTCCCCCAAAATAAAGTCTGTCACTGTTTCCATTTTTTTCCGCATCTATTTGCCATTAAGTGATGGGACAAGATGCCATAATCTTAGTTTTCTGAATGTTGAGGTTTTTTTTTTTGTTTTTTTTTTTTGTTTTTTTTTTTTGAATGTTGAGTTTTAAGTCAACATTTTCACTCTACTCTTTCACTTTCATCAAGAGGCTGTTTAGTCATTTCTAGGAATTATTAAAAGGAGAACCAACCAAAGCCAGTTTTCCTACAGTTAGTGTACTAAAAATCTTTGGATGTTTTGAACTGTAGTTCTTTTACTTAAGTGAGAGGACCCATACTTGCACAGTTTATTTTCAACCTTTCTCTTTAATTTATAATTTACTTGTATACATAAAATTGAGTTTATTAAGCTTATAAACTGGAGTTCTGGCTAAGTGTGATAGGAATACCAGTTTGAGGAATAGAAAAATTGTACATTCAGTTTTCCTTATAAAAACAACATTCCTGTTTGTTTTGATTTAGCAAATAGTCTGTATTGTTTGCAGTCCAAAACAGCTTGTATTAGTAGAAAATAAACGTTCAGAATAGAGGTCAAAATTTTCAAGCCTGCTTCCCCTAAGAAAACATGATAATGAAAGCTAAAGTTTAAGAACATGTTCATTAAATAACTTTAAATACACCATACCTTTAGCACACAATAGATCCAATATTATTCATTGTGTTGTTTTATTCTTGTAAATTTTAAAATATTCTTTTCATATTTACCTTAGAAACAGCTAGAGTATTTTACCATTATAAGGTAATATAAATATATTATCTCAAAATTATCTTTTCATTTATCAAAAAACAATTTAAAAATCTAACTAAAATGTAATACTACTAAAATGTAAACAGCCCTCCATTTTTTAAGCTTATTTATAGAAATATAATGGATAGAGAAGAGCAGCTAATTTTTTTTAACTTTCCTTTGACAGTTTTGTGCTTTCCAGATTTTTCAGATGTTTCAAGCCAGCATTCTTTACTATGCAATATGCATGTACGGTAAGATAGAGACAGAGAGAGATAAATAGGAACAACTTTACTTTTTGAGAGGTTCTGTGATAACAATATTCAGGTTTGATTGATGTGTGAAACTATTTTTCTCATGAAACACAGTTTTGGGTTCTCTGGAGAACCCTACACATTGGAGATCTCTCAGTTACATTAACTTTGATCTTAATAACTCAATTAGTCTGTATGTTTACTTCTTTATAATTTGCCAACTATTCAATGGTCACATTTCAGCTGCAGTGTCATTTGGTTTCATACTCTGTCCAGACGGACAGAACAACAAGATGAAACAAATGTATACTGTTTTTCTCTCCCAGGATACATCTTACATCATATTTAGGAGTATCAGGGAGAGCAGAATCGAGGCACTAATATACTAATAGAAATAAAGAAGGGAAGAAATAAGGAAAGGAAAGAATGAAGGAGGGAAGGAAGTAATAAACACAATCACTTCACAATCTTTCTTTTAGGCATTTGTCCAAAACCCCATCTGAATAGGACAGGTCCTGATAAAATCACAGGCTTTTGACTGAGACCAGTGAACAGCTACCTTCTAGAAGAACAAGGCAACTTGGAAATATGCTAGCTCCTGTAAAAACTGACACAGAGCTCCCAATAATCTTATTCTTAGTGTATGGTGAGCTACTCTTTATCAGTCTTTGAGAAGAAAATAAAATCCCCTGAAAGAGGATTTCAGAGAACTGATAATTATAAAAAAGAAATGTGGAAAATATATAAATATAAGTTTAATGCTAGAGAAGAAGGCAACAGATGGGATTAACAGATCACCAAATCACTGGACACATCAGAGAAGAGTATTAGTTGGCAATAATAAATGTTGATATAAAGTGAAGTACATGGGACAAAAAAAAAACAGAAAATGCTGTAAAGAGCCAAAGAGCATGATGAAAATATCTAATGCCCATGAAATATGACTCGTAGATGAAGAGAAATAAAACAAGAAAAGGCAATATTAAAGAAATAAAGAGACCATTTGTTTTCAAACTGACAACACAGTACCACAGATACAATAAACTCAAATCTTAAGAATATAAATATAAAAGTTCACATGAAGAGAAAATTGTTAAACTGTGAAAAATGAAATATAAACAGAAAACATTAAAAATATCTGAATAAAACTCATGTATTAAACTTCAAAAGCAGTAATAAAATTAACATCTGATTCTTCAACTGAAAGCATAACAGCAGAAAACAATTAAATGGTTTAGTTCAAGTCCTAAGAAAAATAACTTTCAAAATATGTACTGAGCAACAAAATTAAATCCATATGAAACATAATGACAGTCAAAATTAAAGATAAAATAAAAGTATTTTAAAACAAAAAAAATGTAAGATAATTTGACTTTACCACATCTGTACACACACACACAAAAATTAAAAGGAGTTCTTTAGCCAAAATCATAATAATTTAATAGGAAATTATTATAATATACAAAGGGATAAGAAGCATTAGAATGACAAAATCTATATATAACTTTAAATAAATCATAACTTCTAAATGTATTAAATATATGTGGATTTATATGTAGCATCAATAGCACAGAAAAAGGAATGAAGTAGTAAATGAAACTCAATTAGAGAAATAATCAGTCTAAACTTGAGATTTGAATTACTAAAGTACCAATCAATAAAATAAAAGTATCACAGTTAGTATCCAGTACTCCAAAGTACTGGAGTTTCAGCTTCAGCATCACTCCCTCCAAAGAACACCCAGGGCTGATCTCCTTCAGAATGGACTGGTTGGATCTCCTTGCAGTCCAAGGGACTCTCAAGAGTCTTCTCCAACACCACGCTTCAAAAGCATCAGTTCTTCAGTGCTGAGCCTTCTTCACAGTCCAACTCTTACATCCATACGTGACCACAGGAAACACCATAGCCTTGACTAGACGGACCTTTGTTGGCAAAGTAATGTCTCTGCTTTTCAATATACTATCGAGGTTGGTTATAACTTTCCTTCCAAGGAGTAAGCATCTTTTAATTTCATGGCTGCAATCACCATCTGCAGTGATTTTGGAGCCCCCCAAAATAAAGTCTGACACTGTTTCCACTGTTTCCCCATCTATTTCTCATGAAGTCANTAATGTCTCTGCTTTTTAATATGCTGTCGAGGTTGGTTATAACTTTCCTTCCAAGGAGTAAGCATCTTTTAATTTCATGGCTGCAATCACCATCTGCAGTGATTTTGGAGCCCCCCAAAATAAAGTCTGACACTGTTTCCACTGTTTCCCCATCTATTTCTCATGAAGTCATGGGACCAGATGCCATGATCTTCGTTTTCTGAATGTTGAGCTTTAAGCCAACGATTTCACTCTCCTCTTTCACTTTCATCAAGAGGCTTTTTAGTTCCTGTCCACTTTCTGCCATAAGGGTGGTGTCATTTGCATATGTGAGGTTATTGATATTTCTCCTGGCAATCTTGATTCCAGCGTGTGCTTCTACCAGCCCAGCATTTCTCATGATGTACTCTGCATATAAGTTAAATAAGTGACGTACTCCTTTTCCTATTTGGCACCAGTCTGTTGTATATACGTAGAAATCCACAAAACTTAAAGTAATTGTTAAGAAGAAAAGATGAACTTAAAAAAAAAATTCTGATTTAACTAAATTAAAATTCAGAGAAAAGACTTAAATGAAGGAAATAATATGAGATGAATAGGTATCTTTTCTAATGAAAAAATATCAAGTCAGTGAGATATGTGTTCTAAACATGCATTTCATAACAAATATCAAAATATAAAAGCAAATGGAGCTCACTGAAAGAAAAAATTAACTAATCCAATATAATTGTTAAATATTTTAATTTCAAATAAGAGAATTGATACATCACAATTAACAAAAGAAACAATAGCAGTAGCCATGTCATTGTTGCCTATTTGCTAAATCCTGTCCTCTCCTGACCCCATTCACTGCAGCACACCAGGCTTCCCTGTCTTCCATTATCTCCCTGAGTTTGCTCAAACTCACGTCCATTGAGTTGGTGATGCCATTCAACCATCTCATCCTGTGTTGCTCCTTCTCTTCCTGCTTTCAGTCTTTTCCAGCATCAGGATCTTTTCCAGTGAATCAACTCTGCACATCAGGTGGCCAAATAATTGGGATCTTCCTGACTCAGTGTTATCCTGAATTAAAAGCAGAGTCTTTACAGTCTGAGCCACCAGAGAAGCCCCATAAGATGTTAACAATACAAATAACAAAATTTGATGAAGTGAAATACATATAATAATCCAAGAAATACAGAAAACACTTTAAAATACAAGGAATTTTTGACAAAAGAGACATATATACAGGGCCATACAGAGTCTCAAATAATTTCCAAGGATGAATTAATCCAGTAATAAATAACAAAAGACACATACAATTATTTTAAAAATGAATAATACATGTTGTATTATATAGCATGAAATAAAATATATTCATTACAAATGTAGAAGATGTTGACTTTTGATAATTAAATATATGCCTTATAACTGCAACCAAGATACACAAAATAAATATTATCTCAAAAATATTCCCTTGTAACTGTTTCAGTCATTCTTTTTCTACAATTGGTCCCAGGAAATCACTGATATCCTTTCTCTCACTATGGATTAGTTTTGTGTGTTCTGGGATTTCATATCAGTGGAATCATATGGTGCAAACCTTGTGTCCAGATTCTTTCTCACACTGCACTTTCTGAGGTTGATCCACATTTTATGCTATTATTTGTATCAGCAGTAAACTGATAAGGTATATACTGTATGATTCCATTGATATGAAATACTAGAACACACAAAACTAATATATAGTTATATATATAACTATAAAATTAATATATATATTTATATAACTAATATATAGCTCACTATAGTGAGAGAAAGATAAGTGATTTCCTGGGACCAATTGTAGAAGAAGAACGACTGAAAAAGTTACAAGGGAATATTTTTGAGATAATATTTATTTTATGTATCTTGGTTGCAGTTATAAGGTATATATTTAATTATCAAAAGTCAACATCTTCTATATTTATAATTAATACATTTTATTTCATGTTATATAATGCAACATGTATTATTCAATTTTTAATCATTGTATTTAGACATTTCTTTTAATTAAATGATTTTTTTTTTAAGTTAAAGACAAGGTGTGCAGAGAATGCAATTAAGAAGTGATTACAAATAATGAATGTTGTAGAGGATATGGAGAAAAGGGAAGTGTCCTATACTATTGTGGCAATGTAAATTGCTAAAACTACTATGGAGAACATTGTAGAAGTTCCTTAAAAAAACTAAATATAGAACTATCATTGTTGTTCAGTCACTAAGTCACATCCGACTCTTTGCAACCCCATGGACTGCAGCACACCAGGCTCCACTATCTCCGAGAAAACTCTTCACATTCAGGTCCATTGGTTTGGTGATGCTATCTAACTATGGAACTATGATAGGATCCAGAAACCCCACTCCTGATGTGTATATTTAGAGAAAACCATAACTGGAAAGCATACATGCACTCCAGTGTTCATTGCAGCACTATTTACATTAGCCAAGGTGTGAAAGCAATGTGCATATTCATCAACAGAGGAATAGATAAAGAAAGTAGTACATATGTTTTTACTCAGCCATAAAATAAAACAAAATAATGCCAATTGTAGCAACATGGATGGACCTAGAGATTATCATACTAAGTGAAGTCATAGAAAGATAAATATCATATGATGTAATTTATCAGTTCAGTTCCATTCAGTTCAGCCACTCAGTCATGTCCGATTCTTTGTGACCCCATGAATCGCAGCACGCCAGGCCTCCCTGTCCATCACCAACTCCCGGAGTTCACTCAGACTCACGTCCATCGAGTCCGTGATGCCATCCACCCATCTTATCCTCTGTCGTCCCCTTCCCCTCCTGCCCCCAATCCCTCCCAGCATCAAAGTCTTTTCTAATGAGTCAACTCTTTGCATGAGGTGGCCAAAGTACTGGAGTTTCAGCTTTAGCATCATTCCTTCCAAAGAAATCCCAGGGTTGATCTCCTTCAGAATGGACTGGTTGGATCTCCTTGCAGTCCAAGGGACTCTCAAGAGTCGTCTCCAACACCACAGTTCAAAAGCATCAATTCTTCGGCACTCAGCCTTCTTCACAGTCCAAATCTCACATCCATACATAACCACAGAAAAAACCATAGCCTTGACTAGATGGACCTTGGTCGGCAAAGTAATGACTCTGCTTTTGAATATACTATCTAGGTTGGTCATAACTTTTCTTCCAAGGAGTAAGCGTCTTTTAATCTCATGGCTGCAATCACCATCTGCAGTGATTTTGGAGCCCCAGAAAAATTAAGTCTGACATTGTTTCTACTCTTTCCCCATCTATTTCCCATGAAGTGATGGAACCTGATGCCATGATCTTTGTTTTCTGAATGTTGAGCTTTAAGCCAACTGTTTCGCTCTCCTCTTTCACTTTCATCAAGAGGATTTTTAGTTCCTCTTTACTTTCTGCCATAAGGGTGGTGTCATCTGCATATCTGAGGTTATTGATATTTCTCCCTACAATCTTGATTCCAGCTTGTGAGTCTTCCAGTCCAGCGTTTCTCATGATGTACTCTGCATAGAAGTTAAATAAGCAGGGTGACAATATACAGCCTTGACGTACTCCTTTTCCTATTTGGAACCAGTCTGTTGTTCCATGTCCAGTTCTAACTGTTGCTTCCTGACCTGCATACAGATTGCTCAAGAGGCAGGTCAGGTGGTCTGGTATTCCCATCTCTTTCAGAATTTTCCACGGTGTATTTTGATCCACACAGTCAAAGGCTTTGGCATAGTTAATAAAGCAGAAATAGATGTTTTTCTGGAACTCTGTTCCTTTTTCCATGATCCAGCGGATGTTGGCAATTTGATCTCTTGTTCCTCTGCCTTTTCTAAAACCAGCTTGAAAATCAGGGAGTTCACAGTTCACGTATTGCTGAAGCCTGGCTTGAAGAATTTTGAGCATTACTTTACTAGCATGTGAGATGAGTGCAATTGTGCGGTAGTTTGAGCATTCTTTTGCATTGCCTTTCTTTGGAACTGGAATGAAAACTGACCTTTCCCAGTCCTGTGGCCACTGCTGAGTTTTCCAAATGTGCTGGCATATTGAGTGCAGCACTTTCCCAGCATCATTTTTCAGGATTTGAAACAGCTCAACTGGAATTCCGCCACCTCCACTAGCTTTGTTCGTAGTGATGTTTTCTAAGGCCCACTTGACTTCACATTCCAAGATGTCTGGCTCTAGATTAGTGATCACATCATCATGATTATCTGAGTTGTGAAGATCTTTTTTGTACAGTTTTTCTGTGTATTCTTGCCACCTCTTCTTAATATCTTCTGCTTCTGTTAAGTCCATACCATTTCTGTACTTTATCGAGCCCATCTTTGCATGAAATGTTCCTTCGGTATCCTTAAAAGAGAAAAGGAATAGAGCTTGCTCTCTTTTCTGCTGTGTGAGGATACAGCAAGAAGCTGGCTGTCTATCACCAGAAATAAAGCCCCCGCCATGAACCTGACTGTGCTGTCGCTCTGATCTTAAAATTACAGCCTCCAGAACTGTGAGATAATCATTTTTTATAGCATTTATTCTATGATAACCTGTAATAGCAGCACAAACTAAGACACTAGTGAGGTAAAATTGCTAGGCAGTCAGTGTAGGACTCTGAGACCTTAGTCTTGTTTTCAATATATATCTCGCTCCATTAGCCTAAAGCTATATTCTTTGTCCTAAATTCTTGGAATGTCCTTAATTCCTTGATCTGATAAATTATCAGCACTCAGATGCAGGGAAGGGCAGTAATTTACTTCTGTTACATATGCCTGAGGGAAAATTAATGATCATTAATCTTAAACCCATACATCTGGTCCACTGTAAAATGGTCAGGGGGCATGAAAAATGTTGGGACTTAATCCAAGGATCAAGAGAAGCCATAAAGATGTCCAGCTAAACATTTTGACCTTTAAACTGATGGGATAGAAATTAAATAATGTATTTTTTGGCTTTAGCTCAGTTGGTAAAGAATCTGCCTGCAATGCAGGAGACCCAGAGTTGATTCCTGGCTTGGAAAGATCCCATGGAGGTGGAAATGGCAACCCACACCAGAATTCTTGCCTGGAGAATCCCCTGGACAGAGCAGTCTGGTAAGCTACAGTCTATGGGTTTGCAAGAGCTGGACATGACTTAACAACTAAACCACCACCATCAATGTATTTTAAGGATGGGACCCAAACAAAAATATACAGATTAAAGACATAAAAACTGCTGGACTCTTTAACTGCCCTCAGTGACCAGAGTTGATTCCTGGCTTGGAAAGATCCCATGGAGGTGGAAATGGCAACCCACACCAGAATTCTTGCCTGGAGAATCCCCTGGACAGAGCAGTCTGGTAAGCTACAGTCTATGGGTTTGCAAGAGCTGGACATGACTTAACAACTAAACCACCACCATCAATGTATTTTAAGGATGGGACCCAAACAAAAATATACAGATTAAAGACATAAAAACTGCTGGACTCTTTAACTGCCCTCAGTGTCTATGCTGAGTTTTTTGTACTTTCCTCCTCTCTAATAAATCCTATTCATTTGCTATCATGAGTGTTTGTGTACATGGATTCCATTCTTCTGCTCCAAGAACAAGAACTCAGATTCCTGTTTCACTAGGAATAGTCAGCTTGAGGCATTTCATTGATAAGGACTCTTCTCTTATTTAATAACCTTAGTCTATAAGTCTAGATTTTAATTATCAAATTTTTAACAAAATTGATGTGCTTAGCAAAATATGTGCCTCTTTATTCCAAGAATTTTCTTCAGTAAGTAGCTTATCATTAAAAGATCAATTACATTCCTTTTACATTTAAATTGTCAATAGATATTATTATACAAAGTCTTATGTGCCTTTTAACATCCCTCTGCTGCCTACTCACTGTTTTCTTATGAGATATAACATAGTTACTATTCATTACATAATTATGTTACCTTTCTGCATATATATATATATACACAATCCTAAAATTTTATGTTTAAATCCCAAATAAATGCTCCAGGTACTTTTGCAGTCATTCACAGTCATAGTAGCAGAAACTTTGAATTGTTCACTCTCTATATTCCCAACTGATGCTCAATGAGGTGACATTCTGTTTTCTTGTTTCAGTTCTCATACTGCAAACAAGATTTATTTAGTGCAACTGGTTTTTCATTTTTGTCCATTTTGCTACCTAAAATGCCACCAAGCATATTGTTGATATGATGTCTAGTGCTGGTAAGCATGAGAAGACTGTGATGGGTCTTATGGAAAATATATGTGATCAAGAAAAGCTTTATTCAGATGTGAATTATAATGCTATTGGTTGTGAATTTACTGTTAGTAAATCAACAATATGGTACATCCAGGAAAAGGAAGGAGAATTTTCCCAATTTGTGTATGAGGACACTCCAGAAAGTACTAAAGTATTATCCATAGTTTGTTCCAAAGCTATGGAAAAGATGGAAAAGTGTCTAAATTTGTGGTTTCATGAGATGGCAATTAGTTTTTTTCTTTCTTTTTTTTTTTAAAGCACAGCAGTGATGTTGAGAGCCAAACAATTTTATAGTGTCAGATGTTTGGATTTAATAGGACTGAGATGGTAATAAGAATCTTTATATTTAGCTAGCAGAATGAGTAATTCAAATACAGACAGTTCACTCTTTGAAAAGCAGTAAAAAAAAAAAAAGAAATGCAGCTATTTTCAATTTAAGGACTTTTTTTGTTATCGATCAAACTTGTTAAAACTATTAGAGCAACATCATGAAGCACTAATATTTCAAAAATATCAGTGGGGATTCCAATCTAGTTGGTCACAGGAAGATATTGATTTCCTCTCCCCAAATCCCACAGCTTTTTATATAAAAAAGAAGTGTGGTTGTAAATGGATTGATTACTCCTATAATGTTTGAAATATTCTGGAGAAAGCTTGATAATTATTCAGCCACATCTTCCTCTAAATTGGTATTCTTTTATGCTGTTAAAGACTTAACCAAGGGCTGGTTTGCAAGACTATATACATCAATTTCTGTGTAAAAAAAATGTGGATAAAGTGAAAGATTTTATATGTATATTTGAAGATTATTAATACTTAAAATTTTTATAAATACTTACAAAATACTTTAAAATTAAAAATCTATTTCAAAACTTATTGGTGTTCCTATTTGGGCAGAATTTACATATGACTGAAGTTCTGACTATGGTCATAACAATATAAATTTTATGAAATTTTAATGATTTTATAAATTAATACACTCTTAAAGAATGTTAATGTCAAGATAATGTTTAAAGTGCTGCAATTTTTTAAACAATTTTACAAATGTTTTTATCATTAGTTATATTTTTATGAATAATATAATGTTTACTTTATTAATATTGGCATCAGTTAGAATATGGAGATTAGTATATATCTTTTTATCTAACAGTATCACTTAATGGGAATTAATATTTAATGTTATATACACATAACTGAAATTCCAGTAATAAAACAAAATTGTGACTGTTTTGCTATATGTATTTATATTATAGAATTTTAATTTATTATCTAGGACACAAATTAACTCAGTATTTTCTTTTATCATGTGTTTGAATACATCATATTCATATATGCTGATTACATTTCTGCAAGGACTTGCCACCATCTGTACTTGTAGTTTTTGAAAATGCTAACCCAAAGAGGAATAAAGAACAATAATCATTAACACAAAACAACAATAAAGTGTCTAAATTTGCAAGCTCAGAATTTGCCTACAGTTTATGATTAATGAAGGTAAATATATACTGAA
Organism: Connochaetes taurinus; assembly: GCA_006408615.1. Classification (NCBI taxonomy): domain Eukaryota; kingdom Metazoa; phylum Chordata; class Mammalia; order Artiodactyla; family Bovidae; genus Connochaetes; species Connochaetes taurinus. The sequence goes on from SJXO01007610.1 coordinate 58,413, forward strand.
AGCTGATTATGTCTTTCATTTTATGTGATGTCCTATAGGGTTACAGCTTAAGAAAAGCAGTAGCAGAATTTCTCAAATCTCAGTACAAGTTTGCTTTCCCACTTGTACTGATCTTTGGATAGTACCTAGCAGACAGAATCAGCAATAATAACTTTTGAACTAAGCGAATTTTGAGCAATTTGAATATATTTATCTTCTAGTGCCCCAAATTAGCATTGTTTCATCCAGTAAAACTATGACACCTTAATTCTTAGATTAATAAACACGGTAGAGGACAAATAAAAATGTATTTCCAAGCAATTCTTGAGTCTTTTTACAAGCTCTAATTGAATTCCTGAGGTTTCGTTTGTTTGTTGTTTTATAAACTCTAATGTATTTTGATAAGGAGATCAAACCAGTCAATCCTAAAGGAAATCAACCCTGAATTTTCACTGGAAGGACTGATGCAGAAGCTGAAGCTCCAATACTTTGGCCACCTGATGCAAAGAGCTGACTCATTGGAAAAGATCCTGGTGCTGGGAAAGACAGAAGGCAGAAGGAGAAGGGGACAACTGAGGATGAGATGGTTGAATGGTATCACTGACTCAATGGGCCTGAGTTCAAACAAGCTCTGGGAGACAGTGAAAGACAGGGAAGTGAGGTGTACTATAGTTCATGTGGTCACAAAGAGTTGGACATGACTGAACAACTGAACAACAATGTCTTTTGAATATTCATTCTGGTTTTATTTACATAAGAAATTACAAAATTTGTCTTCTATAAACACTTCAAGATTTCCTTCACAGTGGTTCTGTCTTCCCAACTGCTGATACATTTTGTTTCCTCATCAAAATAACAACAACAGAAGATTAGTTTTATTTTTAAAATTGTATAAATCTAACAGTGGACTCATGACTGGTTTGAAAATTTTACTTGTTCATTTTATCTGATCCTATCTAAAAGGAGCAAACTTTGTTATGTTTGATGTTATATGTTAATTCTGTTATTGATTTGTATTATTACTGTATAGATAAGACAATAGAAAATTTGTATTTATCTTTAATCCTATTTTTAATGCCTGTAAATTCCTAAAAGCCCATGTTCTAAACTACAAATAAGCATTTTTTAATAGTCTAATAATTTAGAAAACATTTAGAATTTATATATAACTTGGTAAAATATTAAAAATCAGGAATGTATACCTGATTCATGTTAATATATAGCAGAAATCAATATGATATTGTACAGTAATTATCTTCCAATTAAAAATAAAACAACATGAAATGGCTATAGGTATACATATATCCTCTCTCTCTTTAACCTCCTTCCCATCTCCTGCCCATCCCAACCCTCTAGGTTTTTAAAGAGCCCTGGTTTGAGTTCCCTGAGTCATACAGCAAATTCTAATTGGCAATCTATTTTACATATGGTACTGTATTACCATATGTAAGTACCAAACAACATATTATGATGTTTGGCAGAAACCAATACAATTCTGTAAAGCAATTATCCTTCAGTGAAAAAATAAATAAATTTAAAGTTAAAAATAAAATAAATAAACCAAAATGAAAAATAAGGAAAGTAACATGGACAACTGCTTCTGACTAATCTCACATGCTAGTAAAGTAATGCTCAAAATTCTTCAAGTCAGGCTTCAGCAATATTTGAACCGTGAACTTCCAGATGTTCAAGCTGGTTTTAGAAAAGGCAGAGGAACCAGAGATCAAATTGCCAACATGTGCTGGATCATCAGAAAAGCAAGAGTTCCAGAAAAACATCTATTTCTGCTTTATTCACTATGCCAAAGCCTTTGACTGTGTGGATCACAATACACTGTGGAAAATTCTGAAAGAGATGGGAATAGCAGACCACCTGACCTGCCTCTTGAGAAACCTATATGCATGTCAGGAAGCAACAGTAAGAACTGGACATGGAACAACAGACTGGTTCCAAATAGGAAAAGGAGTACGTCAAGGCTGTATATTGGTACCCTGCTTATTTAACTTATATGCAGAGTACATCATGAGAAATGCTGGACTGGAAGAAGCAAAAGCTGGAATTAAGATTGCTGGGAAAAATATCAATAACCTCAGATATGCAGATGACAACACCCTTATGGCAGAAAGTGAAGAGAAGCTAAAAAGCCTCTTGATGAAAGTGAAATAGAAGAGTGAAAAAGTTGGCTTAAAGCTTAACATTCAGAAAACGAAGATCATGGCATCTGGTCCCATCATTTCATGGGAAATAGTTGGGGAAACAGTGGAAACAGTGTCAGACTTTATTTTTTTGGGCTCCAAAATCACTGCAGTTGGTGATTGCAGCCATGAAAGTAAAAGATGCTTACTCCTTGGAAGGAAAGTTATGACCAGCCTAGATAGCATATTGAAAAGCAGAGACATTACTTTGCCAACAAAGGTCCATCTAGTCAAGGCTATGGTTTTTCCAGTGGTCATGTATGGATGTGAGAGTTGGACTGTGAAGAAAGCTGAGCACTGAAGAATCGATGCTTTTGAACTGTGGTGTTGGAAAAGACTCTTGAGAGTCCCTTGGACTGCAAGGAGATCCAACCAGTGCATTCTAAAGGATATCGGTCCTGGGTGTTCTTTGGAAGGACAAAGCTGAAACTCCAGTACTTTGGCCACCTCATGTGAAGAGTTGACTCACTGGAAAAGACTCTGATGCTGGGAGAGATTGCAGGCAGGAGGGGAAGGGGATGACAGAGGGTGAGATGGCTGGATGGCATCACTGACTCAATGGACATGAGTTTGGGTAAACTCCAGGAGTTGGTGATGGACAAGGAGGCTTGGTGCTGCAATTCATGGGGCCGCATAGAGCCAGACACGACTGAGCGACTGAACTGAAATGAATCTACAGAACTCATTCAAGTTTTGCCAATTATCCTAATAATATTCTTTAATTGGTTATTATTGGTCAGTTTCTCAGTCGTATCTGACTCTTTGTGACCTCATGGACTGTAGCATGTCAGGCTTCCCTACCCTTCACTGTCTCCTGGAGCTTGCTCAAACTCATGTCCATTGAGTCAGTGATGCCATCCAACCATCTCAACCTCTGTTGTCCCCTTCTCCTCCTGCATGCAATCTTTCCCAGCATCAGGGTCTTTTCCAAGAGTATCCACATTTTACCCATAAATCATAGCATGTATTAGTGGGTTTTGACTAAATAATTATTGATAGAGTTTGTCAAGTGATGATCTAATATTATTTCTTCAGTATTTATCAGTTGCTATCCCATTGTAAATAAAAAATTTCTCTCCTCAAGTAAAATAAAATTTGTGGAATTTGATGAATGATACATGGGGATTCTTTGTACTACTCTTTTTAAAGAAATCATTATTGGAGTATAGTTGATTTACAATATTGTATTAGTTTCAGGTGTACAAAGCGAATCAGTTTTACATACACATTGTCCACTCTTTATTATGTTCTTTTCCCATATAGGCCATTACAGAATATTAAGTAGAGCTTCCTGTGCTATACAGTAGGTTCTTATTAGTTATCAATTTTATATACAGCAGTGTATATGTGTCAATCCCAATCTCCCAATTTACACCTCCACCCTCTTATTCCCTGGTAACTATAAGTTTTATTTCTACATCTGTAACTCTATTTTTGTATTGTCTATAAGCTCACTTGTACCCTTTCCTTTGATTCCACTTATAAGTGTTACCATGATGTTTGTCTTTCTCTGTCTGACTTACTTCACTTAGTATGATAATCTCTTTTAGGTCCATCTAGCTTCCCTGGTGGCTCAGAGGTTAAAGCATCTGCCTGCAATGCGGAAGACCTGGGTTTGATCCCTGGGTTGGGAAGATTCCCCTGGAGAAGGAAGTGGCAACCCACTCTAGTATTCTTGCTTGGAGAATCCCATGGACAGAGGAGCCTGATCCACGGGGTCGCAGAGAGTTGGACACGACTGAGCGACTTCACTTCACTTCAAGGTGCTGCAAATGGCATGATTTCATTGTTTTTTTTATGTCTGAGTAGTATTCCACTGTATATGTGTACTACACCTTCTTTATCCATTCCTCTGCTGATAGACATTTACATTGCTTCCATGTCCTGGTTACCATAAATAGTGCTGCATTGAACACTTAGTGTGTGTATCTTTTTTAATTACAGTTTTCTCCTGTTATATGCCCAAGAGTGGGATTGTTGGATCATATGGTAGCTCTATTTTTAGATTTTTAGAGAACCTCCAATTATGGTTTTCCATAGTGGCTGTACTGTATTATTCTTGATATTTCTTTTTTTTTTTTTTAAGTTTGATGTTAGTTCAAAACATGCAAGTGAAGGAAAAAGTAGGTTTTTGGAGGTGAGCATTTCAAGCAGTTAAAATGGAGGAAATGTCATTGTTATTTATGTCACAGAATTATGAAACAAAATGTTGAATACATTGACCACATGGACTCTGAAAATATGCAAGATGGTGAAATACATTTAATAGGAATGAGAAAGAGTCAGCTCAAATGTCCTTAATGAATGTGGAAAGATTAGTGGGAGTAGATAAAATAGGAATGTTTAAGATTATTAAAATGAGTTACTTATTGCTAAAAAATGAATATTTATGATTTGGAAGACACAAAATATATATCCCTTTCTTTTCAACTGAGAGTCAATTTTTAATTAAGGTAAGTAATAAAATATTCAATAAAAGATAATTAATGAAAAGTTTTTTTTTCAAACTCCTAAGAAATATCTTTCTATTAATAATTGCTTTTTATACAACTTACAACAAGATCGTCATATCTATTTTCTGGGAAATAGGCAGCATATATATAGAATAATACAACAGAACTTATGTGGTTAGGATAAGAACTGCTCATGATTTTTTCTAAATTATATTAGTGTTTAAACTGCTAATGATGGAAAATATAATACCTAATGTGGATAGAAGTTTTTAAATGTTTGAAAAGTTAATGAATCCAAAATAAGAAAAAAACTTTCTATTGTTGCAGAGGATTTAATGGAAAGAACTTGAAAGGGATAGGTATCACTTAAGGAAATGGATTAGCAGAAAAGAAGAGGAAAGAAGAATGTGAATGATAGTTCAAGAGAGGGCAGATACTTAGATGAGCCATTTTTAAGCTCACTAGATAAAAAAGGACATGTGGAAGTTAGCTAACTTTAAGGTTTTCCCTAAAAGTTTTGTATAAAGTTTATTTATTTACATGGACCAACCTGGGATCTAACATCCTGCTGCACAGATGTGTCCACTAATTTTACTGCTCTGAGAGTATTTCCAGGAAAATCATCTATGTGTATGGTGACAATGTCAGTAAACCACAAATGTGAATTTATTGCCTTACTATATTCCTTGAGTTTTCTGTTTCCATGTTGTCATACCTGGCCCACTGGCTAAGGATTGTGATTAATAAGGTGATTCCAAAGGAATATTTACGGGTTTGATGACCTCAGTTCAGTTCAGTTCAGTCACTCAGTCGTGTCCGACTGTTTGCGACCCCATGAATCGCAGCACGCCAGGCCTCCCTGTCCATCACCATCTCACGGAGTTCACTCAGACTCATGTCCATCGAGTCCGTGATGCCGTCCAGCCATCTCATCCTGGATCGTCCCCTTCTCCTCCTGCCCCCAATCTCTCCCAGCATCAGAGTCTTTTCCAATGAGTCAACTTTTCTCATGAGGTGGCCAAAGTACTGGAGCTTCAGCTTTAGCATCATTCCTTCCAAAGAAATCCCAGGGCTGATCTAGTTATTTTATGTAAAAGTTATTTAGACTCATCAGGGATGATTAAATTATATCCATAAATTCCCAACATGGAAGATCAGTATTTTTACTTAGTCATTAACAGACTATATTTCTACTGAGAAAGACAATAAATATATGAAGTATTAGAGTGTGAAGATCAAAATAAAGTTAGCTTCCCAGCACTGTTATTTTCTGTAATCTTGAAAGAACTAAATCCAGTATCTATTTGGTGGTTGCTTTCTCAGTAACTTAAAAGATTTTTCAGGAAGTTTGGACCAAATTATTTCAAGATCCTATATACATCTGACATCGTTTAAAGTTATGATTCATTCAAACTACTTTATATATTCATGGAAATTAAATCAGAATCCTATCTTAAAGTACCAAGTTGAAACACACAATATATTTTAAGTCAGTATTTATGCTAAAATAATATATGACATTTAAAGAATGATAGCAATTTCAAAATAACGTTTCAAACTTTTACAAAAAGAGACAGAGGAAAATTATTGTTTTACACATAAAACAAATTATTTCTGTTCATTTCATTAAAAATATCCTTGAATACTATACAATGAAATGCATGGATCTTAAATTTACTGAGATTGACTTTTACATATGATACTTTTATGTAATTGTCACCTGTCAAGATGCAAAGTATTTTTAGCATCTCAGAAAGTTCTCATGTGCCACTTCCTTGGACTCTTCTCACCTGCCCAAAGATACCACTATTTTGATATTTTTGATATCTATCATGTATCATGAAAGGCATAAGTATTTTGGGGATATGGCTATGCATAAATAGCTTTAACTGTATGACTTCTTAGATTAAAACTGATATTAAAAATCAGAAAACAATTTTAAAACAATATATGTAAAATAAAACACTAGCAAATGAAAGTTTTCAAGAAAATTGAAATTCCGAAAATGAAATTTCTAGTCTTTCTTGTAAAGATTAGAAGGGAGATTATGAAGGTTATGCACCTTTATTCCCTGGTTAAATTCTAAAAGATAAATTTGATCTTTCCCTGTTTATGAAGGAAATGATTTTAGGCCAGACTTTAAACGCATGTTTTGAATGATCAGGATGATAATAGTTTGACATATGTCTAGTGTAAAACTATTAAGAGTTATTTGATGATACTTTTAACATTTTACCTGATCTAGTATATCCCTTAGTAAATATTTTCAAGAAAATCCTTATTAAAGCAGCTTATGAAGTATAAATGTTTGTTAATTAAACAATGTATGCATTTGAAACTTTTCCTATTATATAGTATTTTAAAGAGTACTGATCTTTGTACTAAGCTGTGTCTTGGTCCCAAAGCTACTATAACAGCTTGGCCAAATCACTAAACCTGAGCCTCCTTACACAGATAAGGGAGATGATAAAAATACCCTATAGAGTAATTGTTTGATTTCAGTGAGGGTAATGAATAATGCATTTAGCATTTTATAAGAAACTCAATTGCCACTTTGTTGTTGTGTAGTCACAAAGTCATGTCCGACTCTTTTGTGACCTCATGGGCTGTAGCCCCCCACCTGTCCGTGGGATTTATTTTCCAGGCAAGAATACTGCAGTGAGTTTCTGTTTTCTTCTCTAGGGGATCTTCCAACACAGGGATTGAACCTGCATAAATTGCATTGGCGGGAGGATTCTTTATAACACCGTCACCAAGGAAACCCCGATTACTACTCAGTCCATCCTAAAGGAGATCAGTCCTGGGTGTTCATTGGAAGGACTGATGCTGAAGCTGAAACTCCAATACTTTGGCCACCTCATGCAAAGAGCTGACTAATTGGAAAAGACCCTGATGCTGGGAGTGATTGGGGGCAGAAGGAGAAGGGGAGGACAGAGGGTGAGATGGCTAGATGGCATCACCAACTTGATGGACATGAGTTTGGGTAAACTCTGGGAGTTGGTGATCTACAGGGAGGCCTGGCGTGCTGCAATTCATGAGGTCACAAAGAGTCAGACACGACTGAGCAACTGAACTAAACTGAACTGAACTGAATCTTTAACTATCAGGAATTCATGTCTCAGCTTGCTTTTAACTCTATTAATTAAAATATTATCTCTAATATAGGAGACATATAATAAACATTTTGAGGATAAATTATGTTAAATTTTCTTGTAAAGTACAATTAAGAGGGAGTATTATCAGAATTGCCTAATAAGAACCTTATAAAAACACTCCTGTATAAAAATAGTGAACACATTGCCAAAACTTTCAAAATCAACTTTTTCAAAATAGTGAAAATGAATTACACATTATAAAAACCTGAATACTACTTATGTAAGAAAACGCTTACTTCTTGGAAGAAAAGTTATGACCAACCTAGACAGTGTATTCAAAAGCAGAGACATTACTTTGCTGACTAAGGTCCGTCTAGTCAAGGCTATGGCTTTTCCAGTGGTCATGTATGGATGTGAGAGTTGGACTGTGAAGAAGGCTGAGCGCCGAAGAATTGATGCTTTAGAACTATGCTGTTGGAGAAGACTCTTGAGAGTCCCTTGGACTGCAAGGAGATCCAACCAGTGCATTCTAAAGGATATCGGTCCTGGGTGTTCTTTGGAAGGAATGATGCTAAAGCTGAAGCTCCAGTACTTTGGCCACCTCATGCGAAGAGTTGACTCATTGGAAAAGACTCTGATGCTGGGAGAGATTGGGGGCAGGAGGAGAAGGGGACGACCCAGGATGAGATGGCTGGACGGCATCACGGACTCGATGGACGTGAGTCTGAGTGAACTCCGTGAGATGGTGATGGACAGGGAGGCCTGGCGTGCTGCGATTCATGGGGTCACAAAGAGTCGGACATGACTGAGCAACTGAACTGAACTGAATTGAACTGAAGAAAACTAGCCAAATCGCAGTAAAAACAATGAGTATTGTTACACTATTTACACTGTCCTCATTCCCTCCTCTTTCTAACTTGATCCATGTGTGAAATAGTCTTTGCAACCAAAGTAGTATAAAGAAAGCAGCCTAGCACTGGAGGAGGCAAAACATATTTGGAAGTCCACAAATGCCCCATTCCCAAAGAATTACAACCATCTGATGTCTTTTCTCACTAAAAAGTTCCACTCTCTTGATTTCTCTTAGCTGATCTGACTCAAGCCACTCTGAACATACAGCCTATCCTCCTGTTATTTGGAAAAATTAATCAAAATAAAAATCTGCATGGCAAATGACATCAACAAAGTAAAAGGCAATCTACTGCATGGGAAAAAAAAAAAAAACTTGTAAATTATGTATCTCATGAGGTCTAATATCCAAAATATACAAAGAGGCCATACAACTCAAGAGCAAAAACACAACCTGATTTTAAAAAATGAGCAGAGGACCTGTAAGCATTTTTCCAAGGAAGACATACAGATGGCCAACAGACCCATGAAAAGATGTTCAGCATCACTAATCATCAGTTCAGTTCAGTCACTCAGTCGTGTCCGACTCTTTGCGACCCCATGAATCGCAGCATGCCAGGCCTCCCTGTCCATCACCAAGTCCCAGAGTTCACTCAGACTCAACGTCCATCAAGTCAGTGATGCCATCCAGCCATCTCATCCTGGGTCATCCCCTTCTCCTCCTGCCCCCAATCTCTCCCAGCATCAGAGTCTTTTCCAATGAGTCAACTCTTCACATGAGGTGGCCAAAGTACTGGAGCTTCAGCTTTAGCATCATTCCTTCCAAAGAAATCCCAGGGTTGATCTCCTTCAGAGTGGACTGGTTGGATCTCCTTGCAGTCCAAGGGACTCTCAAGAGTCTTCTCCAACAGCACAGTTCTAAAGCATCAATTCTTCGGTGCTCAGCCTTCTTCACAATCCAACTGTCACATCCATACATGACCACTGGAAAAACCATAGCCTTGACTAGATGAACCTCAGCCGGCAAAGTAATGTTTTTGCTTTTGAATATGCTATCTAGGTTGGTCATAACTTTTCTTCCAAGGAGTAAGCGTCTTTTACTTTCATGGCTGCAATCACCATCTGCAGTGATTTTGGAGACCAGAAAAATAAAGTCTGACACTGTTTCCACTGTTTCCCCATCTATTTCCCATGAAGTGATGGGACCAGATGCCATGATCTTTGTTTTCTGAATGTTGAGATTTAAGCCAACTTTTTCACTCTCCTCTTTCACTTTCATCAATAGGCTTTTAGTTCCTCTTTACTTTCTGCCATAAGGGTGGTGTCATCTGCATATCTGAGGTTATTGATATTTCTCCCTGCAATCTTGATTCCAGCTTGTGCTTCTTCCAGCCCAGCGTTTCTCATGATGTACTCTGCATATAAGTTAAATAAGCAAGGTGACAATATACAGCGTTGACATACTCCTTTTCCCATTTGGAACCAGTCTGTTGTTCCATGTCCCGTTCTAACTGTTGCTTCCTGACCTGCATACAGATTTCTCAAGAGGCAGGTCAGGTGGTCTGGTATTCCTATATCTTTCAGAATTTTCCACGGTGTATTGTGATCCACACAGTCAAAGGCTTTGGCATAGTCAATAAAGCAGAAATATATGTTTTTCTGGAACTCTATTACTTTTTCCATGATCCAGCAGATGTTGGCAATTTGATCTCTGGTTCCTCTACCTTTTCTAAAACCAGCTTGAACATCTGGAAGTTCACAGTTCACTTATTGCTGAAGCCTGATTGGAGAATTTTGAGCATTACTTTACTAGCGTGTGAGCTGAGTGCAAGTGTGGAGTAGTTTGAGCATTCTTTGGCATTGCCTTTCTTTGGGATTGGAATGAAAACTGACCTTTTCCAGTCCTGTGGCCACTGTTGAGTTTTCCAAATTTGCTGGCATATTGAGTGCAGCACTTCACAGCATCATCTTTCTGGATTTGAAATAGCTCAGCTGGAATTCCATCACCTCCACTAGTTTTGTTCATAGTGATGCTTTCTAAGGCCCACTTGACTTCACATTCCAGGGTGTCTGGCTCTAGATGAGTGATCACACCATCATGATTATCTGGGTTGTGAAGATTTTTTTTGTACAGTTCTTCTGTGTATTCTTGCCACCTCTTCTTAACATTTTCTGCTTCTGTTAAGTCCATACCATTTCTGTCCTTTATCGAGCCCATGCAAGTCAAAACCACAATGAGCTATCACCTTATACCATTCAGAATGGTTATTATCAAAAATACAATAAATAATAAGTGTTGGTGTGGATGTGGAAAAAGGAAACCCTTGTGCCCTGTTGGTAGGAATGTAAATTGGTACAGTCACTTATGAAAAAAAAGTATGGAGATTCCTAAAAACATTAAAAATAGAACTACCATGTAATCCAGCAATCTAACACTTGGATATTTTTCCAAAAAATAAAAATAAACCAAACACTAATTTAAATAGACATACACACTCTGATGCTCATTGCAGTCTTATTCACAATAGCTAAGTTATGGAAGTAACCTAAGTGTCCACAGACAGATGATGAATAGATAAAGAAGATGTGGGGTATGTATGTGTATTTTTACATACACACACACAGTGGAATATTACTCAGTCATAGAAAATAATGAAATCTTGCCATTTGTGATAACAGGGATGAATCTAGAGGGGATTGTACAATGTGAAATAAGTCAAACAGAGAAAGACAAACACCATCTGATTATATTTATATTTGAAATTTTAAAAAAACAAATTAACAAATATAAGAAAAGAGAAACAGTCACAGAGAACATAAATATCAGAGTCACAGATACAGAGAACAAGTAGGTGGATGCCAGAAGAGAAGAAATAGGCAAATGAGTGAAATGGGTACGGAAAATTAAGGGGTACAAACAGCCATCTACAAATAAATGAGCAATAACAATAAAACTACAGTGTAATACAATTAATGAAAAGTTACTAGTTTTGTTCGGCAATGGTACTAACTAGACTTTTTGTGGTGATGATTTTGTAAAGTGTAGAAATATCAAATGTTGTGCACCAAGAACTTGCATTGTGTTGTAGGCAATTATACTTCAAAAAAACAAAGAAATGCATAGAGAAAGAGACCAGATTTGTGGTTATTAGAGGAAGGGAGCAGTAGGGAATGATAGGAGGGGGAAATTGGATAAAGGTGATCAAAAGGTACAAACTTCCAGTTATAAGATAAATCAGTACTAGGGATGTATTATACTGCATATTAATATAATTAACACTGTATATGTTACATAAGGAAGTTGTTAAGACAGTAAATAAGAGTTTTCTCTAAAATGAAAAATGCTTTTTAAATGGGAGACACATGTACAGGCATGGCTGATTCATGTCAATGTATCACAGAAACCACAATATTGTAAGGCAATTAACCTCCAATTAAAATAAATAGATAATTTTTTAATTAAAAAAATAACTCAATAAATAAAATAAAATGAGACCAGCAACAACAATAAGATGACCAAAATTAATAATTATAAAGATTGAAGTATGAAAGTTCCACAGGTAATTCTGACAATTTCTGACACATTGCTGAACATTTGGGAGGCGAAAAGATACACAGAAACGATCTGAGAAGACTAAATTCTAACCTCTGACTGACTTCGAGTATCTATATAAGCAGAAAGTAAAAGTGTTAGTTGCTCAGTCGTCTCCGACTCTTTGTGACCCCGCCGATTCTAGCCCACCAGGCTCCTCTATCCATGGCATTCTCCAGGCAAGAATACTTTGGTGGATAACCATTTCCTTCTCCCAGGGATCTTCTCAAAAAAGGGATCAAACCCAGGTCTCCTGCATTGCAGGCATATTCTTTACCATCTGAGCTACCACGGAGGCCCATATAAGCAGAAAACAAAAGCTAAAACGTTTGCTTTAGTGTGATTTTATCTTATGCTTACTCAGTCGTGTCCAACTCCTTGTGACTCCATGGACTAGAGCCTGCCAGGTTCCTCTGTCGATGGGACTTCCCAGGCAAGAACACTGTAGTGGGTTGCCATTTCCTCATCCAGGGGATCTTCCCAAACCATGAACTGATTCTGCATCTCTAGTATTGCAGGCAGATTCTTTGCCGCTAGTGATGCCTAGGAAAGCCTCTAGTGTGCTCTAGCCTGTTATAAGCAAAAACAAGAGGTTAAAGCACACTAAGTAAATGGATATAATAAAAAGCATCCCATGTAAATAATTCATGAAAGAGAACTAGGATGATTATACTCAAAATAGAACAAAATAATTTAAGATGAAATTGTTAGAGGAAAAGAGGGATATTTTAAAATTATAAAATAATCATCCTATTTATAGTATGCCTCTAAATTATCAGATGCTTTGTGCAAGATAAAAAGGAACTCCATGTTCTTTTTGAAACCTTTATATGTTAAATTTATTTCAAAATAAAACATCTGAAAAAATACTTTTCAAAACATTAATTTCAAATAGAAAAAGAATTTACTACAAGTAGAGTACATAATTCCTCATAAGAAGGCTTCATTAGTTCCTAATTTACAAACACTGAGATGAAAAGAAGTAATTGTTATGAATCAAATTATTAATTTCATTATGTCATTCTGCATATTATCCTACAATGCACTGAATCTCTGTTCTAATCCCAGTATTTTTCTAGTTGAATTTTCTTTAGTTGTTTTGAGCAGTTGTGACTTTCTGCTTGACAAACATATCTTTGTCAAGTTAGCTAATAGTAAATTACACATGAAAATTTTCCCTGCAGAAATCCATTGTCAGCTAATGAACCAACCAAAGTGACATCAAGTTGACTGATGCTCATTTTCAGACACAAATCAAGGTAGTTCATCAAAGCCATTGCAGTTGTAATATCCATGGTTGAGAACAACCAGAAGCCTTGCTTACCTGGCTGTAAATCACAGAATCAATATACTGCTTCTACAACTGTATACTGTCTCTGCAAATTTCTTATTGTATATTAAAGGCTAAGATAATATATCAGAAAATTGAGTGAGTTCAACTTAGTAATGTACTACACTTGACACTGCACAGTAGCAATATCTTGAATTACAATTTTCAGTGTGTCTTAAATTTATTAATTTGTTTAGAAATTTGTAGGTTGACAGCTAGAAATTTTAAGAAAAAAAAATAAAACTATTTTAATCCTTACAAGACAAGTACTCAAGTGTACATATTCTCAAGAAATAGTTTGTAAATATGATGTATTAGTCTGATTGCTCAGGATTGTGATTTATTTTCATGTTTTATAACTGCCAATAAATTGAGCTCAAAATCTTGGGTGCTCTTTAAACATTAAACAATGCTGAGTCTAGAAAAATTTTAGAAAATTAAGGAAGGAAGCTTTCTGGTCTGAATCATAGAGCATACATATTTTCTTTCCACTGCAGTTTTCATTATTTACCCTTAACACTCAGCTCAACATATGCTGGGTGTTTATGATATGAATATAATGATACCAACCTCTAGACTTTTAATGCAAGTAAAAATAGCAGCAAGGAGTACGTTGTGCCCTATAATAGCCTGCACACTTCTATTACCACACCACTTTATTTTATTTCCACAGGGCATACCATTAATGTTATTCTCCTTTAAGCTAATGTTACACTTAAAGGTGAAATACTGAATACTTTCACCCTACAATCAGAAATACAACAAGAATATCCCCACTCATCACTTCTTTACAGCACAGTGCTGGAAATTTAAATGAAGTAATAAAAAAATAGAAAGATATTTAAAAATTATATAGGTCAGGAACAAAAATATCAGTATTTGCAGATAAATGATTATCTTAATACATAGAGAGACATGCTATGCTCATGGACTGGAAGTTTGAACACAGTAATATGTCTAATCTCCTCAAGTTGATAGATAAATTTAATAAAAATCCTATGAAAATTTCAAAAATTTATTTTTTAGATACAAACAATATTGTTCTCAAATTTTTAATGAAAAAGAGAGGCTCTAGATTAGTGAAACTTTTAAGAAAAAATAAAGTGAGAAAAATGGCTACATGTCTTTGAATATACTATATGATACAAATATCAAGGGCCGAGAGGAGCTACTCCACATTTAAGATCAGGAGGGGTGGCTGTGAGGAGATACCCCTTGTCCAAGGTAAGGAGCAGCGGCTTCACTTTGCTGGAGCAGCCATGAAGGGATAGATACTCCATTTACCAAGGTAAGAGAAACCCAAGTAAGACAGTAGGTGTTGCGAGAGGGCAGACACACTGAAACCATAACCACAGAAAACTAGCCAATCTGATCACACGGACCACAGCCTTGTCTAACTCAATGAAACTAAGCCATGCCCTGTGGGGCCACTAAAGATGGGCAAGTCATGGTGAAGAGGTCTCATAGAATGTGGTCCACTGGAGAAGGGAATGGTAAACCACTTCAGTATTCTTGCCTTGAGAACCCCATGAACAGTATGAAAAGGAAAAATGATAGGATATTGAAAGGGAAACTCACCAGGTCGGTAGGTGCTGAATATGCTACTGGAGATCAGTGGAGAAATAACTCCAGAAAGAATGAAGGGATGGAGCCAAAGCAAAAACAATACCCAGTTGTGGATGTGACTGGTGGATAGAAGCAAGGTCCGATGCTGTGAGAAAAATATTGTATAGGAACTTGGAATGCTAAATCCATGAATCAAGGAAAACTGAAGTAGTCAAACGGAGATAGCAAGAGTGAACATCACCATTCTAGGAATCAGCGAACTAAAATGGACTGGAACTGTGTGACTTTAAATATGCTACTGGAGATCAGTGGAGAAATAACTCCAGAAAGAATGAAGGGATGGAGCCAAAGCAAAAACAATACCCAGTTGTGGATGTGACTGGTGGATAGAAGCAAGGTCCGATGCTGTGAGAAAAATATTGTATAGGAACTTGGAATGCTAAATCCATGAATCAAGGAAAACTGAAGTAGTCAAACGGAGATAGCAAGAGTGAACATCACCATTCTAGGAATCAGCGAACTAAAATGGACTGGAACTGTGTGACTTTAACTCAGACGACCATTATATCTACTACTGCAGGCAGGAATCCCTTAGAAGAAATGGAGTAGCCATCGTGGTCAACAAAAGAGTCTGAAATGCAGAACTTGGAAGCAATCTCAAAAACGACAGAATGATCTCTGTTCGTTTCCAAGGCAAACCATTCAATATCAGAGTAATCCAAGGCAAACCGTTCAATATCAGAGTAATCCAAGTCTATGCCCCAACCAGTAATGCTGAAGAAGCTGAAGTTGAATGGTTCTATGAAGACCTACAAGACCTTTTAGAATGAACACCCCAAAAAGATGTCCTTTTCATTATAAGGGACTGGAATGCAAAAGTAGGAAGTCAAGAAACACCTGGAGTAACAGGCAAATTTGGCCTTGGAATATGGAATGAAACAGGACAAAGGCTAATAGAGTTTTGCCAAGGGAATGCACTGGTCATAGAAAACAGCCTGTTCCAACACAAGAGAAGACTCTACACATGGACATCATCAGATGGTCAACACCAAAATCATATTGATTATATTCTTTGCAGCCAAAGATGGAGAAGCTCTATACACTCAGCAAAAACAAGACCAGGAGCTGACTGTGGCTCAGATCATGAACTCCTTATTGCCAAATTCAGACTTAAATTGAAGAAAGTAGGGAAAACCACTAGATCATTCAAGTATGATATAAATCAAATCCCTTATGATTATATAGTGGAAGTGAGAAATAGATTCAAGGGCCTAGATCTGATAGACAGAGTACCTGATGAACTACGGATGGAAGTCCGTGACATTGTACAGGAGACAGGGATCAAGACCATCCCCATGGAAAAGAAACACAAAAAAGCAAAATGGCTGTCTGAGGAGACCTTACAAATAGCTTTGAAAAGAAGAGAAAATTAAAGAAAAGGAAAAATGAAAAGATATAAGCATCTGAATGCAGAGTTCCATAGAATAGCAAGGAGAGATTAAAAAGACTTCCTCAGTGACCAAAGCAAAGAAA
>SJXO01007610.1:78445-101444 GCA_006408615.1 Connochaetes taurinus
TTCTGAAAGAGATCAGCCCTGGGATTTGTTTGGAGGGAATGATGCTAAAGCTGAAACTCTAGTACTTTGGCCACCTGATGCGGCGAGTTGACTCATTGGGAAAGACTCTGATGCTGGGAGGGATTGGGGGCAAGAGGAGAAGGGGACGACAGAGGATGAGATGGGTGGATGGCATCACCAACTCGATGGACTTGAGTCTGAGTGAACTCCGGGAGTTGGTGTTGCACAGGGAGGCCTGGTGTGCTGAGATTGATGAGGTCGCAAAGAGTCAGACACGACTGAGCGACTGAACTGAACTGAACTGAACGCATATATGTGGAATTTAAAAAGACATTAACAACGATCCTATAAGCAAGGAAAAAGGAGACACAGATGCAAAGAACAAATTTTGGACTCTGTAGGAGAAGGTGAAGATGGGATGATTTGAGAGAATAGCATTGAAACATGTATACCATATGTAAAATAGATGACTAGTGCAAGTTCGTGTGTGAAGTTGGTCACTCAAAGCCATTATTCTGGGACAACCCACAGGGATGGGGTAAGGAGGGAGGCGGGAAGCGGGTTTAAGATGGGCGGTAGAGGCACAGTGCACTCATGGCTGGTTCATGTTGATGTATGGCAAAAATCATCAAAATATTGTAAAGTAATTACCCTCCAATTAAAATTAATTTAAAAGTATCTTCTCTGTGAAAAACTCAACTTAGGAAAATTAACACACAAGCTACGGAGTAGGAGAAAATTTTTGCAAAACACATATACCACTAAGGACTAGTTTCTAGTACATATAAAAATTCCCCTAAATTCAGAGTGAAAGCCAGAAGTAAGACAACTCAATCAGAAAATATGAACAGACATTTCAATATAGAAAACAGATAATAAAATAAGCACATGAAAAATATTCAACATATTTTATTGCTACAAAATTGCAAATTAACACCACTATGAAATATTTAAACACACCTAGAGAATGGAAAAATAAAAATTAATGCAAACATCAAATGATGGCAAGGATGTGGAGAAACTGAATAACTCAAGTTGATTCTGGGGATGTAAACTAGTACAGCTACTCTGGAAAATACTTTTGTCAGTTTCTTATAAAATTAAAACCTTTATTATTTTATAAAGAACCAGTTGCTCTCTTAAGCAATTATTCTCCCAAAATGACAATTTACAAACACATAAACTTGTATATGAATATCTCAGCAGCTTTTCACATAGTATCCAAAGGGTATCCAAAGTTAGTATCCAAAGGAACTAACTGTTAAGTAATACTAGAGCATAAACAGACTTTTATAACAATCCAGTTCAGTTCAGTTCAGTCGCTCAGTCATGTCCAGCTCTTTGCAACCCCATGAACTGCAGCATTCCAGGCCTCCCTGTCCATCACCAACTCCCGGAGTCCACCCAAACCCATCTCCATTGAGTCAGTGAGGAAATCCAACCATCTCATCCTCTATCATCCTCTTCTTCTCCTGCCTTCAACCTTTACCAGCATCAGGGTCCTTTCAGATGAGTCAGCTTTTCACATCAGGTGTCCAAAGTATTGGAGTATCAGCTTCAAAATCAGTCCTTCCAATGAACACCCAGGACTGGTCTCCTTTAAGATGGACTGGTTGGATCTCCTTGCAGTCCAAGGGACTCTCAAGAATCTTCTCCAACACCACAGTTCAAAAGCATCAATTCTTTGGTGTTCAGCCTTCTTTACAGTCCAACTCTCACATACACACATGACCACTGGAAAAACCATAGTCTGGACTCAAAGGACTTTTGTTGGAAAAGTATTGTCTCTGCTTTTGAATATGCTATCTAGGTTGGTCATAACTTTCCTTCCAAGGAGCAAGCGTCTTTTAATTTCATGGCTGCAATTACCATCTGCAGTGATTTTGGAGCCCAGAAAAATAAAGTCAGCCACTGTGTCCACTGTTTCCCCATCTATTTGCCATGAAGTGATGGGACTGGATGCCATGATCTTACTTTTCTGAATGTTATGCTTTAAGCCAACTTTTTCACTCTCCTCTTTCACTCTCATCAAAAGGCTCTTTAGTTCTTCTTCACTTTCTGCCATAGGGGTCGTGTCATCTGGATATCTGAGGTTATTGATATTTCTCCCGGCAATCTTGATTCCAGCTTGTGCTTCCTCCAGCCCAAAGCCATTAGATAGGGTATGACATAATGGTAGGCTTTATTAAAGTTCTGGAATCTAAGTACTATTCGATTCAGTTCAGTTCAGTCGCTCAGTCGTGTCCAACTATTTGCAACCCCATGAATCGCAACACGCCAAGCCTCCCTGTCCATCACCAACTCCCGGAGATCACTCAGACTCACGTCCATCGAGTCAGTGATACCATCCAGCCATCTCATCCTCTATCGTCCCCATCTCCTCCTGCCCCCAGTCCCTCCCAGCATCAAAGTCTTTTCCAATGAGTCAACTCTTCGCATGAGGTGGCCAAAGTACTGGAGTTTCAGCTTTAGCATCATTCCTTCCAAAGAAATCCCAGGGCTGATCTTCTTCAGAATGGACTGGTTGGATGTCCTTGGCAGTCCAAGGGACTCTCAACAGTCTTCTCCAACATCACACTTCAAAACCATTAACTCTTTGGTGCTCACTTTGGTTCACAGTCCAACTGTCACATCCATACATGACCAATGGAAAAACCATAGCCTTGACTAAATAGACCTTTGTTAGCAAAGTAATGTCTCTGCTTTTCAATATGCTGTCTAGGCTGGTCATAACTTTTCTTCCAAGGAGTAAGCATCTTTTAATTTCATGGCTGCAGTCACCATCTGCAGTGATTTTGGAGCCCAAAAAATAAAGTCTGACACTGTTTTCCCATCTTTTTCCCATGAAGTGATGGGACTGGATGCCATGATCTTTGTTTTCTGAATGTTTAGTTTTAAGCCAACTTTTTCACTCTCCTCTTTCACTTTCATCAAGAGGCTTTTTAGTTCCTCTTCGCTTTCTGCCATAAGGGTGGTGTCATCTGCATATCTAAGGTTATAGATATTTCTCCTGACAATCTTGATTCCAGCTTGTGCTTCTTCCAGCCCAGTGTTTCTCATGATATACTCTGCGTATAAGTTAAATAAGCAGAGTGAGAATATACAGCCATGTCGTACTCCTTTACTTATTTGGAACCAGTCTGTTGTTCCATGTCCAGTTCTAATTGTTGCTTCCTGACCTGCATTCAGGTTTCTCAAGCGGCAGGTCAGGTGGTCTGGTATTCTCACCTGTTTCAGAATTTTCCACAGTTTATTGTAATCCACACAGTCGAAAGCTTTGGCATAGTCAATAAAGCAGAAATATATGTTTTTCTGGAACTCTCTTGCTTTTTTGATGATCCAGCGGATGTTGGCAATTTGATCTCTGGTTCCTCTACCTTTTCTAAACCAACTTGAACATCTGGAATTTCATGGTTCACGTACTGCTGAAGCCTGGCTTGGACAATTTTGAGCATTACTTAACTAGCATGTGAGATGAGTGCAGTTGTGCAGTAGTTTGAGCATTCTTTGGCATTGCCTTTCTTTGGGATTGAAATGAAAACTCACCTTTTCCAGTCCTGTGGCCCTTGCTGAGTTTTCCCAATTTGCTGGGATATTGAGTGCAGCACTTTCATAGCATCATCTTCCAGGATTTGACTTAGCTCAACTGGAATTCCATCACCTCCACTAGCTTTGTTCATAGTGATGCTTTCTAAGGCCCACTTGACTTCACATTCCAGGATGTCTGGGTCTAAGTGAGTGATCACAGGATCATGGTTATCTTGGTCATGATGATCTTTTTTGTACAGTTCTGTGTATTCTTGCCACCTCTTCTTAATGTCTTCTGCTTCTGTTAGGTCCATACCATTTCTGTCCTTTATCAAGCCCATCTTTGCATGAAATGTTGCCTTGGTATTTCTAATTTTCTTTTTTCCTTTTTTTTTTTTTTTCCTATTTTATATCTGTTTTATTCATAGTGGTGTACATATGTCAATCCCAATCTCCCTGGCAGTATTTAATTTCTCTCTTTTTTTTTTACTATAAATTTATTTATTTTAATTGTAGGTTAATTACAAAGAGATCTCTAGTCTTTCTCATTCTGTTCTTTTCCTCTATTTCTTTGTATTGATCACTGAGGAAGGGCTTTCTTATCTCTTTTTGCTATTCTTTGCAACTCTGCATTCAGATGCTTATAACTTTCTTTTTATCCTTTGCTTTTTGCTTCTCTTCTTNTATGTCAATCCCAATCTCCCTGGCAGTATTTAATTTCTCTCTTTTTTTTTTACTATAAATTTATTTATTTTAATTGTAGGTTAATTACAAAGAGATCTCTAGTCTTTCTCATTCTGTTCTTTTCCTCTATTTCTTTGTATTGATCACTGAGGAAGGGCTTTCTTATCTCTTTTTGCTATTCTTTGCAACTCTGCATTCAGATGCTTATAACTTTCTTTTTATCCTTTGCTTTTTGCTTCTCTTCTTTTCACAGCTATTTTTAAGACATCCCCAAACAGCTATTTTGCTTTTTTGCATTTCTTTTCCATGGGGATGGTGTTGATCCCTGTCTCCTGTACAATGTCACAAATCTCATTCCATAGTTCATCAGGCACTCTATCTATCAAATCTAGGCCCTTAAATCTATTTCTCACTTTCACTGTATAATCATAAGGGATTTGATTTAGGTCATACCTAAGTGGTCTAGCGGTTTTCCCTACTTTCTTCAATTTAAGTCTGAATTTGGTAATAAGGAGCTCATGATCTGAGCCACAGTCAGCTCCTGGTCTTGTTTTTGTTGACTGTATAGAGCTTCTCCATCTTTTGCTGCAAAGAATATAATCAATCTGATTTCAGTGTTGACCATCTGGTGATGTCCATGTGTAGAGTCTTCTCTTGTGTTGTTGGAAGAGGATGTTTGCTATGACCAGTGCATTCTCTTGACAAAATTATATTAGCCTTTGCCCTGCTTCATTCCATATTCCAAGGCCAAATTTGCCTGTTACTCCAGATGTTTCTTGACTTCCTACTTTTGCATTCCAGTCCCTTATAATGAAAAGGACATCTTTTTTGGGTGTTCATTCTAAAAGGTCTGGTAAGTCTTCATAGAACCGTTCAGCTTCAGCTTCTTCAGCATTACTGGTTGGGGCATAGACTTTGATTACTCTGATATTGAATGGTTTGCTTGGAAACGAACAGAGATCATTCTGTCGTTTTTGAGATTGCATCCAAGTACTTCATTTCAGACTCTTTTGTTGACCATGATGGCTACTCTATTTCTTCTAAGGGATTCCTGCACGCAGTAGTAGATATAATGGTCATCTTACTTAAATTCACTCATTCCAGTCCATTTTAGTTCACTGATTCCTAGAATGGCGATGTTCACTCTTGCCATCTCCATGTGACTACTTCCAATTTTCCTTGATTCATGGATCTAGCATTCCAGGTTCCTATACAATATTGCTCCTTAAAGCATTGGACCTTGCTTCTATCACCAGTCACATCCACAACTGGGTATTGTTTTTGCTTTGGCTCCATCCCTTCATTCTTTCTGGAGTTATTTCTCCACTGATCTCCAGTAGCATATTCGGCACCTACCGATCCAGGGAGTTTCCTTTTCAATATCTTATCATTTTTCCTTTTCATACTGTTCATGGGGTTCTCAAGGCAAGAATACTGAAGTGGTTTGTCATTCCCTTCTCCGGTGGACCACATTCTGTCAGACATCTCCACCATGACCCACCCGTCTTGGGTGGCCCCACAGGGCATGGCTTAGTTTCATTGAGTTAGACAAGGCTGTGGTCCTAATGTGATTAGATTGACTAGTTTTCTGTGATTATGGTTTCTGTGTCTCTGCCCTTTGATGCCCTCTTGCAACACCTACTGTCTTACTTCGGTTTCTCTTACCTTGGTTTTGGGGTATTTCTTCACGGCTGCTCCAGCAAAGTACAGCCGCTGTTCCTTACCTTGGACAAAGGGTATCTCCTCACAGCCACCCCTCCTGACCTTGAACGTGGAGTAGCTCCTCTCTGCCCTCCTGCGCCCGTGCAGCCACCACTCTTGGGCCAGGGGTAGCTCCTCCCAGCCACCGCCGCTGGCCTCGGGCCGGGAGTAGCTCCGTCTGACCACTCCTGCACTGTCACAGCCTGGCACTTTGTCACCGCCCCTGACCTCAGATGCTGGGCAGTTCTTGGCTGCCGCCCCTGACCTTGGACATGGGGTAGCTCCTCCTGGCCACCATCCCGTGACTTTGGACATGGGACTCTGATGCTTGTGCACCATCACAGCCACCCACACTTGTGTGCCGTCACAGCCGCCCAAGCTTGTACGCCATCAAAGGGATATACAATACAACCAGAGTCCTACAAGAGCTCTCCAGTTAAGCTAATGAGAATCTCTCAGGGGTTAGCTGGATGGCATTTTCAAGACATTTCAAGAAGTCACTAGTCTGGGTAAGTGAAAGGAGAGAGTGATGGGAATTGAGGTTCAGGAGTTCAGCAAGGTTTGGGAGTTTTATTTTAGTGAACTGGGAAGCCACTAAAGACAATGAGCACTTTGGGACAAACTATAGGGACAAACTATAGAGAGATAAAGAAACCGGTAAGAATGCTGTCACAAATTATATACATAAGAAGCAACTTTGGTTAGGGATTAAAATGTTAAAAGTGAGAGTGGAGAGAAATTATAGCATCCTACATAAAGTTCAAAGAGAGGGATAATAGGATTAGCTGAAGAATTATCTATGACAAGAAACAGAGAAGAGTAAAAAGGTCTTCAAGATTTTTTCCTATCACCTGAAATAATCAAGCTTTCCTTTTCTGAGGTGGAGAAGTATATGAGGATGAAAAAATTCAAACTATGATATTTAAAATGTTATAATTAGAATGATTTATTAATCATGAAAAAGGAGGTGCTGAGTAAAAGCCTCTTGATGAAAGTGAAAGAGGAGAGTGAAAAAGTTGGCTTAAAGCTCAACATTCAGAAAATGAAAATCATGGCATCTGGTCCCATCACTTCATGGGAAATAGATGGGGAAACAGTGGAAACAGTGTCAGAATTTTTTTTTGGGGGGGGGGCTCCAAAATCACTGCAGATGGTGACTGCAGCCATGAAATTAAAAGACGCTTACTCCTTGGAAGAAAAGTTATGACCAACCTAGATAGTATATTCAAAAGCAGAGACATTACTTTGCCAACTAAGATCCGTCTAGTCAAGGCTATGGTTTTTCCTGTGGTCATGTCTGGATGTGAGAGTTGGACTGTGAAGAAGGCTGAGCACTGAAGAATTAATGCTTTTGAAGTGTGGTGTTGGAGAAGACTCTTGAGAGTCCCTTGGACTGCAAGGAGATCCAACCATTCCATTCTGAAGGAGATCAGTCCTGGGATTTCTTTGGAAGGAATGATGCTAAAGCTGAAACTCCAGTGCTCTGGCCACCTCATGCGAAGAGTTGACTCATTGGAAAAGACTCTGATGCTGGGAGGGATTGGGGGCAGGAGGGTAAGGGGACGACTGAGGATGAGATGGCTGGATGGCATCACTGACTTGATGGACGTGAGTCTGAGTGAACTCCTGGAGTTGGTGATGGACAGGGAGGCCTGGCGTGCTCCAATTCATGGAGTCACAAAGAGTCAGACACAACTGAGCGACTGAACTGAACTGAAGTCTAGGAAGAAACTTTCACTTAAGATACATCAGCTATATAAGAAGCATGTAATTTTCATATTTTAATTCACATGATAAAAATAACTCTTTTCAAAATTTACGTTTTGATTTCACATTTTTAACAAAATAATAGTAAATTTGCAAAAGTTTTATTTTTATTCAGAAAAAATAAAATTTGATGTTTTGTTATTATGTTATAGAGATACTACTAACATACATCATAATATTGGTTTTAGGTATCAGTGTTTATTGTTTATAAGAACTGTTATTTTTTTTAATTAAACTAGAGCAACTTTTACGTTTTTAGTAGAACAACTGTAACCAAATCAAATATATTACCTACTATTTCCAAAAGTAAAGAGACTTGATATTAAACAAATTCAACTTTAAAAATTAATATGAGCAACGTTGAGTTTTCCTTAAAGTTTTCTCACTATTTAAAGTGTAGTTCAGTTCAGTTCAGTTCAGTCGCTCAGACATGTTTAAATCTTTACAAACCCATGGACTGCATGGGTTTGCAAACAGTGCATGCAGCACGCCAGGCTTCCCTGTTGTTCACCAGCTCCCAGAGCTTGCTCAAACTCATGTCCATCGATTCAGTCATGCCATCCAATCATCTCATCCTTTGTTGTCCCCTTCTCCTCACGCCTTCAATCTTCCCCAGCATCGTGGTTTTTTTCCAATAAGTCAGTTCTTCACAACAGATGGCTAAAGTATTGGAGTTGCAGCTTCAGCATCAGTCCTTCCAATGAATATTCAGGACTGATTTCCTTTAGGATGGCCTGGTTTGATATCCTTGCAGTTCAGTGGACTCTCAAGAATCTTCTCCAACAACACAGCTCAAAAGCATCAATTCTTTGGTTTCAGCTTTCTTTGTGGTCTGCCAGAGTCCAGCTCCAGCAGCAAGGGAATCAGCCTGAAGGGATGGGCGGTGTCAGCGTGAAACAATGCAACCTCTTAGTTTTCCTGGACTGCATATTTATTTCAAGCTTAAGATTCTTTTTTATACTTTTGCAAAAGTATTAGGTCAGAGGCTTGACATTTTCAGTTCTCCCTGACCCAGATTTGTTGTCTTCATAAATCACTGTTGCCCCTCAAGAGGAGTTCCTCCTCAGCAATACTCTTATCTACTTCTTCTCATGTGTCCTTGTGAATACATTGTAACTCATGCTAATGTCTGGGCTGCATACCACATTCCTCAGCTTACTTCTTATCTTTCTAAATCCTGTTTGCCCCTAGTATCCTGAGCTCACCTTCTCTAAAAAGTCTTCTGCCACTAATATCTCCAAAATTCCTAATCTCTATAAGCTATAGTACAATACACTAACATTACAATATTCCTTAAATCTTTAGCTTCTAACTATTTTAATTATTCCTAAGCTCTAAATTCAGCAAACTCCTTTGTCATAAACATTTCCCTCACAAATAGGTTTCAGATACAAATCCCTTCCATGGCCTCAAGCTGTGGCCTACGTGTTCATCCCGAAACACTCTTTTGTAAAGGTCCTTGAAATAATGTCAATGATTAACTTTATGAATTATTCTCTGAGCACAGCTGCAGAAGGCTTTGTGCCTTCTCATGCTCCTCTCAAGAACAATAAGCACCTTAACATTCTTTTCAGTCAACTCAGTCGAGGAGAGGAAAAAACAAGTCAGAATCACAAGGTCTAACTGCTTCATCCCGGGTCAGTGCCTGCGGGACAAGGAGAGGGAGTTGGGGCCATGCCTCCGTTTTGTCAGTAATGCCTAACGCGGCTCCCAACAATGATCCAACTCTCACATCCATACATGACTACCAGAAAAAACATAGCTTGGAATAGGCAGACCTATGTTGTCAATGTCTCTGCTTTTTAACATGCTGTCTAGGTTGGTCATAGCTTTTCTTTCAAGGAGCGGACATCTTTGAATTTCAAGGCTGCAGTCACCATCTGCAGTGATTTTAGAGCCCAAGAAAATAAAGTCTGTCACTGTTTCCATTGCTCCCTCATTTATTTCCCATTAAGTGATAGGGCAAAATGCCATGATCTTAGTTTTTTCAATGTTGAGTTTTAAGCCAGCATTTTAACTCTCCTCTTTCACTCACTCATTAAGAGGCACTTTAGCTCCTCTTTGCTTTCTTCCATAAGGGTGGTGACATCTGCATATCTGGGCTTGTTGATATTTCTCCATGCAGTCTTGATTCCAGCTTGTGCTTCACCCAGCCCAGCATTTCTCATGATGTATTCTGCATATAAGTTAAATAAGCAGGGTGTCAATATGCAGCCTTGATGTACTCCTTTCCCAATTTGAAACCAGTCGGTTGTTCCATGTCCTATTCTAACTATTGCTCCTTGACCTGCATACAGCTTTCTCAGGAGGCTGGTTAGGTGGTCTGGTATTCCTACCTCTTTCAGAATTTTCCACAGTTTGTTGTGATCTACACAGTCAAAGGCTTGGCATAGTCAATAAAGCAGAAGTAGATGTTTTTCTGGAACTCTCTTGCATTTTCTATGATCCAACAGATGTTGGAAATTTGACCTCAGTTCCTATTCCTTTTCCAAATTCATCTTGAACATCTGGAAGTTCTTGGTTCACATAGTTTTGAAGCCTGGGTTGGAAAATTTTGAGCATTACTTGGTTAGCATGTGAGACGAGGACAATTATTCGGTAGTTTGAGCATTCTTGGCATTGCATTTCTTTGGGATTGGAATGAAAACTGACCTTTTCCAGTCCAGTGGCCACTGCTGAGTTTTCCAAAATTTTTGGCATATTGAGTGCAGCACTTTCACAGCATCATCTTTTAGGACTTGAAATATCTCAGCTGGAATTCCATCACCTCCACTAGTTTTGTTTGTAGTGATGTTTCCTAATGACCACAGGATGTCTGGCTCTTGGGAAGTGGTCACACCTTGTGATTATCTGGGTTGTGAAGTGTTTTTTGTTTTTGTTTTTTTATAGTTCTTCTGTGTATACTTGCCACCTCTTCTTAATATCTTCTGCCTCTGTCAGGTCCATACCATTTCTGTCCTTTATTGTACACATCTTTGCATAAAATTTTCCCTTGATATGTCTAATTTTCTTGAAGCAGTCTCTAGTCTTTCCCATTCTGTTGTTTTCCTCTATTTCTTGGCACTGATCACTGAGGAAGGCTTTCTTAACTATCCTTGTTATTCTTTGAAACTCTACATTCAGATGAGTATACCTTTCCTTTTCTCCTTTTCCTTTCGCTTCTCTTCTTTTCTCAGCTATATGTAAGGTCTCAGACAATCATTTTCCCTTTTTGTATTTCTTTTTTTGGGAATTGTCTTGTCACTGGCTCCTTTACAGTGTAACAAACCTGTGTCTATAGTTCTTCAGGCACTCTATCAAGTCAATCCCTTGATTCTATTTGTCACTTCCACTGTATAATCGTTGGAATAGGAAATGGCAACGCACTCCCTCATTCTTGCTTGGAGAATCCTATGGACAGAGGAGCCTCGGGCCAGCAACAGTCCATGGGGTTGCAAAGTATTGGACATGAATGAGTATGCATGCATGTACTGTATAATTGCAAAGGATATGATTTAGGTCATACCTGAATGGTCTAGCAGTTTTCTTCAAGTTAAGTCTGAAATTTGCAATAAGGACTTCATGACATGAGCCATAGTCAGCTCCTGGTTCCTGTTTATGCTGACTGTATATAGATTCTCCATATTCGGTTGCAAAGAATATAACCAATCTGATTTTGATATTGACCATCTGGTGATGTCCATGTGTAGAGTCATCTCTTGTGTTGTTGGACAGAGATATTTTTTATAGCCAGTAAATTCTCTTGGCAAAACCCTGTTAGCCTTTGCCCTGCTTCATTTTGTACTCCAAGGCCAAACTTGCCTGTTACTTCAGGTATCTCTTGACTTCCTACTTTTGCATTCCAGACCCTTATGATAAAAAGAACATCTTTTTCAGGTGTTAGTTCTAGAAGGTCTTGTAGGTCTTCATGCAATTGTTCAACTTCAGCTTCTTCAACATTAGTGGTCAGGACATAGATTTAGATTACTCTGATATTGAATGGGTTGCCTTGGAAACAAACATGATCATTCTGTCATTTTTGAGACTACATCCAAGTACTGCATTTCGGACTCTTTTATTGACTATGAGGATTACTCATTTCTTCTAAGGAATTCTTGCCCAAAGTAGTAGTTCTGAATTAAATTCACTCATTCCAGTCCATTTTAGTTCACTGATTCCTAAAATGTCAATGTTCACTCTTGTCATCTGTTTTACTGTTTCCAATTTGCCTTGTTTCATGGACCTAACATTCCAGGTTCCCATGCAATATTGTTCTTTACAGCATCAGACTTTACTCCAATCACCAGTCACATCCACAACTGGGTGTTGTTTTCTCTCTGGCTCCATCCCTTCATTCTTTCTGGAGTTATTTCTTCACTCTTCTCCAGTAGTATTTGGACACCTACCCATCAAGGGAGTTCAACTTT
The DNA here is from genome assembly GCA_006408615.1 of Connochaetes taurinus. Lineage (NCBI taxonomy): Eukaryota > Metazoa > Chordata > Mammalia > Artiodactyla > Bovidae > Connochaetes > Connochaetes taurinus. The sequence continues at coordinate 90,532 of SJXO01007610.1, forward strand.
CAGTGTCATATCTTTTTGCTTTTTCACACGTTCATGCAAGAATACTGAAGTGGTTTGCCATTCCCTTCTCCAGTGAACCATGTTTTTCAGAATTCTCCACTATTACCCATCCATTTTGGGTGGCTCTACATGGCATGGCTCTGTTTCGTTGTGTTAGACAAGGCTGTGGTCCATGTGATCAATTTAGTTAGTTTTCTGTGACTGTTGATTTAATTCTGTCTGTTCTCTGATGGATAAAGATAAGAGATATATGGAAGCTTCCTTTAACAGTAGTTGCAATCTGATTTTTTTTCTTTTTTGCTTATAGTAAAACCATCCAAGCTAGGAAAATCCACAGGCCTCTCAAAACAGAGTATCATAACATGTAACAAAACACTCACCTCTGATATCACCTATTTCATTAAAAATCAATCAGACTGCTTCATATTTTAAAATGTCTTCAATGTTGCTCTTTTGCTGTCTACAGTCAGGAAAAGATATATGTTCCTTCATAACAAGTTACAATTGAGCAGTTCCTTTTGAAAGAAACCTGGAGAAGGAAATGATAACCCACTCCAGTATTTTTGCCTGGAAAATCCCATGGATGGAGCAACCTGATAGGCTAAAGTCCATGGGGTTGCAAAGAGTTGAACAAGACTGAGTGACTTCACTTTTACTTTTTGAAAGAAAAATCTCTTTTTCCCACTGTTCTATAGAGTAGCCTTATTGTCAAGTAATGATATAAACCACTAACCTGGAAAGGATGGTAATGCAATTCTTTTCATACAGGAATTTAAACAATCTTACATAAATCCTTTGTATAGATACTACTGATTTAAAATTATCTCCTAAGATCATTTAGAATGCTATAGAAATACTGCACAAATCTATTTGAAAAGAGGTATTTTCTTGGCAATGTAGTCATGTAACAAATATTCTGTGTGTTCACTATGTATTCAACACACACTAGCCACTAGTCTTTTAAAGATAAATAAAGCATACTTACAACATAGTATACAAAAGAAAAAAGAAAAAAAAAAAAACTGTAGGAGAAAATCTAGTCTAGATTTTCATGCATGTGTTTATCAGAGACAGTTCTCAAGAACAAGACCCTTGGGCAGTGAGTAATGCAGGGCTACATAGAAGGAGAAATCACACTTCAATTCTGCTGTTGCAGAAGCCTAATCTCCCACAAAGGGCTCCAAAGCAGGGATAGTGCCCTTCAGAAGAGTCACAAATTGCGGGAGGTTATGCCTTTGTGTGTCTGCGTCCATCAGTTTATAAAAGGAAGATACTCCCAGGGAGGAAGAATGGTTTTTGGGTAAGGCAGCACCATTGACTTCTGGCTTTCACAGACAAAAATAGGTCTATGAACAATCGGCTACCTAGCAATCTCTGCAGTTGGGAGAGGGAACATTCTTAAGGCAGTTCCTCTGAAGTCAACTGTAATATGATTCTTGTCACTCTCTGATTGTTAATAATGTTATGATATGCTTACTGTACTTGTTCTTATATTTATTGCTCTTAAAACTTGTAGTGATCCTAGAATCTCTGTAGTGAGTATATATTTTCTCAGTTTTAGTATATTATGAGTCTTATTGTCTTCAAATATTGCTTCTGAAATCGCAGAGATTCTTAAGAATATTTTATACATCTTTCCTACTTGTTTACTTAGGAGGAAAATTTTATGAAGAAAAACTTACTTTTCTCTCAAAGACTCTTTGAATTGTTCTTTACACAACTCTTTCTTCTGAATGTTTTGCTACAGTGATCCGTCACTGGTACAAGTTTAATATGTAGGTAAATTGTGACCATGGATCCTGAAAAACTAATTAACATTTTCATCAGGAGGATGATATTCTTAGAATTGTATCTTATAAAGAATACTTTAAAAAATAAATAAATAAATAAATAAATAATTAAAAAAAAAGAATACTTTACTGGTGACATTGAGGGGAAAAGTTATGTTAATCACTGAAATCAAGGAAAACACTTTCTAATTAGTTAGATGAGTAATGGATAGAGGTCTAAATTTATGGGGAAAGTAGAGGAAGAATCAGGGGGAAAATGTCATGAACTTAAATGTTGATGCAAATTTAAAACAATCATATATTCCTTGTGATGAGGATATGGCCTCTTTACTTCATTCATCTGTTTTCTGCCTGCTCAATCGCTCAGTCATGTCTGACTCTTTGCAACACTATGAACTGTAGCCCACCAGTCTCCTCTGTTCATGGGGTTCTCCAAGCAAGAATACCAGAATGGGTTGCCATTTACTCCTCCAGGGGATCTTCCTGACCCAGAGATCCAACCCACCTCTCCTGCACTGCGAGGCAGATTCTTTACCACACATCACCTGTATTCCATACTATGATCATAAATTGTCAAGGCTAAATTCTTATAGTCAAAATTATTTTCAGTAAAATTCTTACTATAATAATATAGAATAGAATATTAGGCGTGGGGGAGTGGATCAAGATGGTGGCAGAGTAGTAAGGCATGTAACACAACTCCTTGCACAAATACAGCAAAAATGCATCTACCTGTGCAATGAGTATCACAGACTATCTATTGAATGCAGGCAGAAAATCTCAGACTTCTGAAAGGGCAAGAAAATTTCCATGTAGACAGATAGGACAAAAAAAGAGGGAAAAAAAGAATTTTTAAAAAGTGAGAAAGGACTAAGGAATGGGACATGCCCCTCTACAAGGAAGCCATGAAAGAGGAAAGCTTCCTTCTCCCTGGGAAGCCCCCTCACCAGTAAGGAGATCAGCTGGGACTGAAGGGGAGCTGCAGAAAATTATTTTTATAAACATAAATATTTCTCGCAATGGCATAAACACAGTGATTTTCTTGTGCTATGGTTTTGCACATTTAAATAACATTGCTAGTGTAGAAATATTATATGCTGCCCTTTAATGTAATCACTGAGTAGTGCTAAAATTGATATCATTTCTGTCAAAAAGGTGCAAAGTATAACCAAAAATAAATAAATAGACAAAGTTTAAAAAGTAACACATTTCCCAGGCACTGATGAGTAAGCTGAAAGAGTAAAGTGTGTTTCCAGTGTATCATAACATACTACAGCAGGGTTCTTCACAGGAAATGCTACAACGAACACTCCAGTTGAAGCAAAAACTTTAAAAACAATTCCATTTTACACGTGAATATATACTGTATGTTAATCTCAGATCTATTTATTCAACAGCTGTACCTCAAGATTAGAATGAAGATGACAAGAATACAGAGAATTATATTCCTACAGTGTAAGAAAAATCCTATTAACCTTTAATAGCCTATTTTTCTTGGGCTTTTAGTTTAAAATTCTGATATAATCTATTGGTAATTTTGTTTTATTTTAAAACATAGTGTACTGAAGCAAACGTACATATCTTATTAATAATACTCATTTTAATTTAGAGAGTGAGTTGAAGACCAAGGTGGTATTGAGAGAACAATTTTGAAGTGGCACAGAGAAACCTAAGGAATAATGCATGCAAAACATGAAAGTATTGATGCCAGCAGAATGCACAGCAGTGTACAAACAGAAGTTAAACCTCGGTGCTATATTACTTTCAGTACCCCTCAATACTGTCTCAGTCCATCTACAGGCACATCTCTCATATTAAAGCAATAACAAAACCTTTAATGAATGACTAATGAGTTCTGTTAATAATTTAATTATTGTCTGGCCACTTAGAAACTCAATTTATTGGAAAGGAAATAGTGACTACTACATCAGGCAATTCCCCTTGGCTCACATGTTATTCAGGACACTATCTTATGGACTTATTACTTTTGCTATTCTACACGCAAGTAGGATCTAAACAGTTCACGTATTGCTGAACTCAAGCTGGTTTTAGAAAAGGCAGAGGAACCAGAGATCAAATTGCCAACATCTGCTGGATCATCGAAAAAGCAAGAGAGTTCCAAAAAAACTTCTATTTGTGCTTTATTGACTATGTCAAAGCCTTTGACTGTGTGGATCACAATAAACTGTGGAAAATTCAGAAAGAGATGGGAATACCAGACCACCTGACCTGCCTCTTGAGAAACCTATATGCAGGTCAGGAAGCAACAGTTAGAACTGGACATGGAACAATAGACTGGTTCCAAATGGGAAAAGGAGTATGTCAAGGCTGTATATTGTCACCCTGCTTATTTAACTTCTATGCAGAGTACATCATGAGAAACGCTGGGCTGGAAGAAGCACAAGCTGGAAACAACATTGCTGGGAGAAATATCAATAACCTCAGATATGCAGATGACACCTCCGTAATGGCAGAAAATGAAGAGAAACTAAAAAGCTCCTTGATGAAAGTGAAAGAGAGTGAAAAAGCTCAACATTCAGAAAACGAAGATCATGGCATCCAGTCCCATCACTTCATGGGAAATAGATGAGGAAACAGTGGGAATAGTGTCAGACTTTATTTTTTGTGGCTCCAAAATCACTGCAGATGGTGACTGCAGCCATGAAATTAAAAGACGCTTACTCCTTGGAAGGAAAGTTATGACCAGTGTAGACAGCATATTCAAAAGCAGAGACATTACTTTGCCAGCAAAGGTCCATTTAGTCAAAGCTATGGTTTTTCCAGTGGTCATGTATGAATGTGACAGTTGGACTGTGAAGAAAGCTGAGCGCCGAACAATTGATGCTTTTGAAGTGTGGTGTTGGAGAAGACACTTGAGAGCCCTTTGGGCTGCAAGGAAATCCAATCAGTCCATCCTAAAGGAGATCAGTCCTGGGTGTTCATTGGAAGGACTGATGCTAAAGCTGAAACTCCAATACTTTGACCACCTCATGTGAAGAGTTGACTCGTTGGAAAAGACTCTGATGTTGGGAGGGATTGGGGGCAAGAGGAGAAGGGGACGACAGAGGATGAGATGGCTGGATGGCATCACCCACTCGATGGACATGAGTTTGGGTGAACTCCAGGAGTTGGTGATGGACAGGGAGGCCTGGCGTGCTGCAATTCATGGGGTTGCAAAGAGTCGGACATGACTGAGCAACTGAACGGAACTGAACTGACTGTCTAAACACTTTATCAGTAACTTCTGTTATATACAATAACATGTAAATATTTATTTTGTAAATGTTTAAATGATGACTCATAAATCTTTCTCCACTTATTTATCTGCATTTGATCATATTAAAATTAAAAATAATAATACTCACTATATTCCAGATTCTTTGCTAAATATTTGATATGTATAAGTTTGTATAAAACATGGTTCATGCTTTTAAAAATATCTTAATAGGAGAAATAGAGCATGAGATGGAATAGTTAGAATTAAATAAACGTTGTGTAACTTCCATAATAGCATAAAAACCTTGACATAGAAAAATATGAAGTTAGAAAAATTTTTATTCTGAGTATAATGGTCAAGGTAGGCTTAGAAAGGTGAGCAGGACCTAAAAGAATGGACATGATTTTAAGAGATAGTGAGGAAAGATGAGAGCTAGTCGAGGTTTTGTACAGATTGAGTTATAGGTACTTCTAGAATACTTACAAAATTATGTGAATTAGGAATCTGACATTTAAGCCTGGATCTTAGAGATTGAGAGGGGTCAATATGAGGTGCTAACAAAAGAAATGGGAATAAAGTATACTAGAGAACAAGAAAATGTAGATGAAAGTTAGTCTTTGGGAAGACCTTTCAATGACCATGGGAAGGATGCTGACTGACAGAAGGAAATTCAATGAATCAGAAAGAGAAGAGGAAAGTCTGGAGACGAGATGGAAGTGCCATGGGATGAATGCAGGCAATTCAAGGTAGACTGCACAAACAGTGAAGCAGGGCCAAGAAAGATGTATACAGAATTTGATAATTAGGATAACATGTTAGAGTGAAGTCAGAGAACAAGCAATTAAGAGAACAATACTGCTGTTTAAGCTGTTTAACATCTTATTGTTTGATAACCTCCTATGCATAACAATGGTGATGATTCTTAAAACTAATTCAAATCCAAGAGACTGTAAAAGAAATTAAGGTTTAGGGTTATAATAATTTACACATACTGACATTTGTTTTCTAAGTGTTGCTCATAAAGCCCTATGCATGTTAACTTATTCATTCCTCCCAACATCATTATTATCACCACTATCAGATAAGTAAACTGAGGAACAGAGGCATTAGGTAACTTGCCTAATATCAGAAAAATAGTAAACAAACAAGCCAGGAAAGTCAAACCCTCTGATTCCAGAATCTATGAATTTAAGCACTAAATTGTGGCTTTTGTTGTTGCTATGGTTTTTTGGTTTTTTTTTTTTTACTTATTTTTCATGATTTTATTGTTGATTAGTTCACAAAATTCAGTTTAGTTCAGTCAGTCAGTCGTGTCTGTCTCTTTGCAACCCCATGAACCGCAGCACACCGGGCCTCCCTGTCCATCACCAACTTCCGGAGTCCACCCAAACCCATGTCCATTGTGTCAGTGATGCCATCCAATCATCTTATCCTCTGTCGTCCCCTTCTCCTCCTGCCCTCAATCTTTCTCAGCATCAGGGTTTTTTCAAATGAGCCAGCTCTTCACATCAGGTGGCCAAAATATTTGTCCAATAAGATAAATCATGGAAAATTGAATGCAATGGGTCTAATTTCAAGTAGTTATTGAGGGTCTAATGTCAAGTAATTATTGAATCTGGTGTTTCATAAATCAACATATTGCAGCTCTTTCTCTTTTTAAAAGAGTTTTTATTTTCTTAATAATTTTACCCTCCTCACAATATATTTCCATTATTCTTTGTAATTTTTAGTTTCAGTTCTAAATAACTAGTTAATATACTGATAGAGTCAAAAATACCTGTCCCTTTCACCCACTCTGTTGGTCAACAAATAGTTAATTGATTTTTAATCTATGAAATATTTTATACTGAGTATGTAGAATATGTGTGTATAGCATACAGAAAGTGAAAGTGAAGTCGCTCAGTCACATTTAACTCTTTGCGACCCCATGGACGGTAGCCTACAAGGCTCGTCCATCCATAGTGTTTTCCAGGCAAGAATACACAAAACTGTGACACTTTTCAACCTATATCCTGCATGCTTGTAACTGTTAAGACCTAATTTGACAGTGGTTTTTTATATAGTTAATAAGTAGATTGGGGGGAAATGAGTGAAATTGATTAATTTTTTTCTGAGTTATAAACAAAGCTATTCAAAGCAGGAAAAAAGGATATTTTCTTTCTTTCTTTTTTTTTGGTATGTTCAGAAATAGCATGAAAAAAAGGAGCAGGAAACACAAAAACTAATAGTATAACACAGTAAGAATAGTATTCCTGCATTCTAGGTTAACCTCCTTAAAAAAATACTAAAGTACATCTATTTCTTATGTTGCTTGGACTAAACCTCCATTTTACCACTAAAATTCTCTTTGATAAACTGGAAGTTGAAATTTACATATAGAAGAATGAAATTATAGTTTCAAAATTATAAAACAACTTGTTATTCTCATAAATTGATATTAAGAATATATGAAGACAATTTAATTGAATTCAACTGACCTTGTTTATGAAACATTATTCTGGTAAAATCTATCATATCTTACAATGGAACATCTGGCAGGCTACATGACTTTTATTAAATTTAGCTTTTTCTAATACAAGGCATGCCAAATCTTCAACTTAATGAACATGGATGGCTGATGCCAATCATTTGTTCCCTGACAGCTGAGATATACACATTTATTTGGATGATCTGGGGTTATGTGCCATCCAAAGAAAACAAGCAATGTCATTGAAGTGAAAATTGAATAAAATTATATATGTATATGTATGTATGTGTGTATATATACATATATATAATTTGGAACTGATCTATCGATATAATCTCATTCTACATGTAATGAAAGGTACGAGAATAGTGAGAGAGTCAATTCCTAGGCAGGTTGATAAGAAGTCTGGGGGTCCTCAAGGAGAGAGGGGTCTGGAATTCTCAAGAAGGAGGCCAGGACAAACTTTTTTCCCTCTATATCCCTTAGAATTATATAACAATAATGTATCCTGCTTGAGGACAGTTTATAGAAAAAACCTTCTGGCTAATCCTGTTATCTAAAAATGTAAATTACAGGAGTAGGTCTAGTAAGGTCTTAACAACTTCCAGACATCCTTTTGATTCACTGTAATAAGTAATTAAAATGTATATAACTCCATTGCTAACACTAGCGAGGGCCACTCTTTCTGCCCTTTTCCGATGTCTCTGTCAGAAGCTTTCTCTATCCCTTTTATATTTTAATAAAATTCTATTACACAAAAGCTCTGAGTGATCAAACCTCGTCTCTGGCCCCAGATTGAATTCTTCTCCTCCAGAGGCAAAGAATCCCGGCTTCTTCTGTGGCTCAGCAACAACCTTTCATTAGGAAAATAGGAAGCAAATAATTGACAGAGGAAGTCCCTGCTGAGCTGCATCACTTCAGTCATGTCCGAATGTAATTATAAATTGAGGAATTCTAACCCTGGCACTGCTTGGCATTCTTCTGACATTCTGGAACAGAAAAAGAATGTATAGAGTGACAGTCATTCTGTCTGTGCCTTTCACCTTTGCCACAATGTCAGAATGTTATCTCCTTATCCTAATATTCTACACATCTTCTTCAACATAATATCTTTCTGCCCTTTTAATGCCACTGGAGTGTTCTTCTTTGTACAAACAAATTAGGCCCCCAAATTATATTTTCTCCATAACCTTGCCTTCACTGAGTGCAGATTATTCTCCTTGAGACCAATATTGTAACAATCCCAAAGAACAAGATCAGGGATGACTTGAGAAATCTTGAGGTTCAAGGTCCTTCCTTTAGAGTTTTCATTTTGCTTCATATCACACATGAAGACCAATATGGATCACATACCAAATTAAATGTTTTTGTAAGTTTAAACATGATTATAATACTGCTTTTAAAATTATTTGCTATAATTTACTCATTTAATTTAAAATCAGACAGGGCTTCCTTTTAGCAATCAGCTAGTATGTTCATAAATTCTTCCAAAATTTGAAAATCTAAACTTCAATATGCCTTAGAAAGTTGGATCATCAAAAAAGCAAGAGAGTTCCAGAAAAACATCTACTTCTACTTTATTGACTATGCCAAAGCCTTTGACTGTGTGGATCATAACAAACTGTGGAAAATTCTTCAAGAGATGGGAATACCAGACCACCAGACCAGCCTTCTGAGAAATCTGTATACAGGTCAAGAAGCAACAGTTAGAATTGGACATGGAGCAACAGACTGGTTCCAAATTGGGAAAGGAGTACGTTAAGGCTGTATATTGTCACTCTGCTTATTTAACTTCTATTCAGAGTACATCACGTGAAATGCTGGGCTGGATGAAGCACAAGCTAAAATCAAGATTGCTGGGAGATATATCAATAGCCCCAGATATGCAGATGACACCACCTTTATGGCAGAAAGTGAAAAAGAACTAAAGAGCCATTTGATGAAAGTGAAAGAGGAAAGTGAAAAAGCTGGTTTAAATCTCAACAATCAAAAAACTGAGATCATGGCATCTGGTCCCATCATTTCATGGCCAATAGATGAAGAAACAATGAAAACAAAGACAGACTTTATTTTCTTGTGCTCCAAAATCACTGCAGTGACTGCAGCCATGAAATCAAAAGACGCTTGCTCCTTGGAAGAAAAACAATGATCAACCTAGGCAGCATATTAAAAAGCAGAGAAATTACATTGCCAACAAAAGTCCCTCTAGTCAAAGCTATGGTTTTTCTACTAGTCATTGGTGGATGTGAGAGTTGGACTATAAAGAAAGCTGAGCACCAAAGAATTGATGTTTTTGAACTGTGGTATTGGAGAAGACTCTTGAGAGACCCTTGGACTGCAAGGAGATTAAACCAGTCAATCCTAAAGGAAATCAGTCCTGAATATCCATTGGAAGGACTGATGCTGAAGCTGTAACTCCAATACTCTGACCACCTGATGTGAAGAACTGACTCATTGGAAAAGACCCTGATGCTGGAAAAGATTGAAGGTAGGAGGAGAAGGGGACAACAGAGGATGTGATGGTTGGAAGGCATGACTGACTCGATAGACATGAGTTTTAGCAAGCTTAGGGAGCTGTGATGGACAGGAAAGCCTGGTACTCTGCAGTCCATGGAGTCACAGAGTCGGACATGACTGAGCAATTGAACTGAACTGAAAACTTCAATATATTATTTTCAAATATGATATTCAGCCTCAGCAGCTATTTTTTGCTCTCTTTCTTTGTGTGACTCCCTTTTCTTAGTTCTTTTTCAGCCCAAACTCTTATGCTGACACCCTCAATATTATAATATTGCATCACAGGACTCTTTCAGTAAACTTGGAACTGTAAAAATTGTTCACAGCCTATTTAGTTCTTTGGCCCATGTTTTGATTAGGTCGTTTATTTTTCTGGAGTTGAGCTGCATAAGTTGCTTGTATATTTCTGAGATTAGTTGTTTGTCAGTTGCTTCATTTGCTATTATTTTCTCCCATTCAGAAAGCTGTCTTTTCACCTTACTTATAGCTTCCTTTGTTGTGCAGAAGCTTTTAATTTTAATTAGATCCCATTTGTTTATTTTTGCTTTTATTTCCAGTATTCTGAGAGGTGGATCATATAGGATCCTGCTGTGATTTATGTCAGAAAGTGTTTTGCCTATGTTCTCCTCTAGGAGTTTTATAGTTTCTGATCTTATGTTTAGATCTTTAATCCATTTTGAGTTTATTTTTGTGTGTGGTGTTAGAAAGTGATCTAGTTACATTCTTTTACAAGTAGTTGACCAGTTTTCCCAGCACCACTTGTTAAAGAGATTGTCTTTACTCCATTGTATATTCTTGCCTCCTTTGTCAAAGATAAGGTGTCCATAGGTGAGTGGATTTATCTCTGGGCTTTCTATTTTGTTCCATTGATCTATATTTCTGTCTTTGTGCCAGTACCATACTGTCTTAATGACTGTGGCTT
>SJXO01007610.1:101596-128936 GCA_006408615.1 Connochaetes taurinus
CAGAAAGAAAAACACCACTCCAGTATACTGACACATATATACGGAATTTAGAAAGATGGTAATGATGACCCTTTATGCAAGACAGCAAAAGAGACATAAATGTATAGAACGGACTGTTGGACTCTGAGGGAGAGGGAGAGGGTGGGATGATTTGGGAGAATGGCTTTGAAACATGTATACTAACATGTAAGAAATGAAGTGCCACTCTATGTTCGATACAGGAGACAGGATGCTTGGGGCTGGTGCATGGGGATGATCCAGAGAGATGGTATTGGGTGGGAGGGGGGAGGGAGATTCAGGATTGGGAGCTTGTGTACACCTGTGGTGGATTCATGTCAATGTATGACAAAACCAAAACAGTATTGTAAAGTAAAATAAAGTAAAAATAAAATTAAAAAAAAAATTGTTCACAGCAAGAAATCTAAAATAAATGTGGTTTTTGCTGATATTTCCCTTTTTGAAGTATTGAATCCCTTAAACTTGATTTAAGCTGATGATCTTTCACTGTCTTTAAAAAATGTTTTATTAAAATTCTGCCCAATACTTTGCTTCAAAAGAAGGGTTAGCCCCCAATGTGGTGCATTTGTGTCTTTCTATTCAGGAACTTTAATTTTTCCTTTTTATACACAAAACATTAATACAGTCAGGGTCCACTCTACATATCATTTTACATACAAATTTCTAAGTAATTAAGGCAGTTCTGAATACTGTCCTATTTTTGCTACCACCATAGACTCTCCGATACAATGTTGTTTCTCTTTCCATATATGTTTATTTGATTTTAGAGAACATACTAACCCTAGTATCATTTGCAACTCAGTTCCCAGAATAAGGTAGATGATCAGAACAATCTTGAATAAATAACAGAATGTCTGCAAATTCATGTTTATTATAATTAACAAAATCATAGACTATTTGAGAGCAGTTTCCTTATCCATTCTAGAATTGAGTAATTTTGTGCTCATTGTAACACTAGGCAGAGCAGCTATATTGATAATCTAGTTGAAATAAATTTTACATTTAAAATGCCTCATTTTAAGAGATTTTTAAATTGTAAATTAGGGTTATGTCATAAATTCCAAGGGCTTCCTAGATACCTCAGTTGGTAAAGCATCTGCCTGCAATGTAGGAGACATGGGTTCAATTCCTGGGTTGGGAAATTCCCCTGGAGAAGGAAATGGCAACCCGTTCCAATAATCTTGCCTAGAGAATCCCATGGACAGAGGAGCTTGGCAGGCTACAATTTATGTGATTGCAAGAGTCAGACACGACTTAGTGCTTTCTTCTTCTTCTTCATAAACTCCAAAATATTTCTTAAATGCAGTTAAAAAAATTTTACTTTAGGGTACTGTTGACCAAATATTTTAAGAATGCAATAATATATCAAATAATCAAGACATAAGAAAAAGGATTAGATATTTTTATAATCCTAATGAAGTATCATTTCTATGCTATATTTTGTAACAATAGTAATACTGTCAGATGTTTCTGAAAATATTTTAAACTTGACAGATTAAGTATTACATAAAGTTATTTAGTGCTTTGGTATTTAAATGAGTAGCATTATTCTGTTTTGGTAATCAACAACTCGTGCATTTTGTTAGGCTAAATTGATGCTAACAGAAAAAAAAAAAAAAAAAGTCATTTGAACATATATAACTGACTGGCCCTAAAGAGAAAGAAAATGTGTAGTGAAATTATCATGGTAAAAAAAATGACATTTAAGAAACAAGAAGAATAAATATAACTTTCACAGTAGAAGAGGGAGTAAATGATATTACATACAGAGAAAAACATATAACAAAGCAAGCTTATGTTAAATACAAGTACACATATTTGAAAGAGTGGAGAGGAAAAAAAGGCCAAAAGTGGACATAAATTATATTTGTCAACTGAAGAGTTTTGATTTTTGAATTTTATAATGTTATGTAAGAGAAGTTACAAAAGTATTTTAAACCAGATGGCTGACATGATCTGATAAAATAAAAAAAAATGACATTTAAGAAACAAGAAGAATAAATATAACTTTCACAGTAGAAGAGGGAGTAAATGATATTACATACAGAGAAAAACATATAACAAAGCAAGCTTATGTTAAATACAAGTACACATATTTGAAAGAGTGGAGAGGAAAAAAAGGCCAAAAGTGGACATAAATTATATTTGTCAACTGAAGAGTTTTGATTTTTGAATTTTATAATGTTATGTAAGAGAAGTTACAAAAGTATTTTAAACCAGATGGCTGACATGATCTGATAAAATTTGAGAACTATTACTCTGACAACTATACACGAAGGGATGGCATTAAGAGGAAAAGAAGAAAGACCAATTCAGATCTCATTTCAATAATCCAGTAAACAGCAGCAGTAGAAATGGAAAAGAGTAGATGGAAGCAATTTGACTTGGCTCACTGCCAATATATGGGCGGAGGAAGAGAAAGATTCAGAAATGACTCAATTTTTCTGACAGGCAGTTGAATACAAAATGGTACCATGCACTAAAATAGTAAAGCACTTGTAGCTATTGTTTTAAAATATAACCATTAGAGTTTGATTTATTAATTGGCAGAATAGATTTTCAGATAGTTAGATATTTTCAGGAACTGATTTTATGAGCCCAATTCTTGCATCTCCCCATATCTAGAAAAGCACTAAATTCTTTCATAGTGATGTCTACTACTCATGACTAGCAGAAACCTGCAAAAATATGTGCTTGATGGCATGAACTTCCTCTTTACTGAAATCACATATATACTGACCTTCTCCTCTCCAGTTGTTTGGAGCAGTTTCTCAGAGCTATCTGAAATGCTGTCCCCCAGGTCACAGTCCTCATATTTCTCCAAATAAAACTTAATTTGCAACTCTCACATTTTACATTTTTTAAGTCAGAAATTGTTACATAAAATTAATTTTCTAAAAGGTTAGGAACACCAGATGCACAGATAATAAAATGTAACACAAACTCACTGTCAGTTCAGTTCAGTTCAGTCACTCAGTCGTGTCCGACTCTTTGCGACCCCATGAATGGCAGCATGCCAGGCCTCCCTGTCCATCACCATCTCCCGGAGTTCACTCAGACTCACGTCCATCGAGTCGGTGATGCCATCCAGCCATCTCATCCTCTGTCATCCCCTTCTCCTCCTGCCCCCAGTCCCTCCCAGCATCAGAGTCTTTTCCAATCAGTTAACTGTTTGCATGAGGCAGCCAAAGTACTGGAGTTTCAGCTTTAGCATCATTCCTTCCAAAGTAATCCCAAGGCTGATCTCCTTCAGAATGGATTGCTTGAATCTCCTTGCAGTCCAAGGGACTCTCAAGAGTCTTCTTCAACACCACAGTTCAAAAGCATCAATTTTTTGGCGCTCAGCCTTCTTCACAGTTTAACTCTCACATCCATACATGACCACAGGAAAAACTATAGCCTTGACTAGACAGACCTTAGTCAGCAAAATAATGTCTGTAAAATAACATATTTGAAAATAATTACATAAAGCCTACATATTTGTTTTCAATATTTAGTTCCATATTACATACAAATTATGGAAGACCTCACTATTTCAATACAAAGCTGAGACCATAAATGCTGCTGCTGCTGCTGCTGCTAAGTTACTTCAGTCGTGTCCAACTCTGTGCGACCCCTTGGATGGCAGCCCACCAGGCTCCCCCGTCCCTGGGATTATCCAGGTAAGAACAATGGAGTGAGTTGCCATTTCCTTCTCCAATGCATGAAAGTGAAAAGTGAACATGAAGTCACTCAATCGTGTCCGACTCTTTGTGACCCCATTCACTGCAGCCTACCAGACTCCTCTGTCCATGGGATTTTCTAGGCAAGAGTACTGGAGTGGGTTGCCACTGCCTTCTCTGATACCATAAATGACCTTATTTTATTTCATTTTAGCATGAGAAATAAAACCATGCTAATGCCAGAACAACTCTAGAATATGACTACTGTTTGCATTATATATATATATATATATATATATATATGCTATAGTACTATATGTCTGTTAGGCTTCCTTGACAGATTAACATAATGTCTCCAGCATAATCTGCTATGTGGCATAATGGTTCTGGCATTCATAATCAAAGACCCAACTATGTACATATTTCCTTTGATTAAAAACAAACAAAATCTACCTGTCAAAGCATTCCAGCAATATACTAATTGAATACTAAAATACTTGTAAACCTTTTCCAATAATTTTTATAGTTACCTTGGCAACCCACTCCAGTATTCTTGCCTGGAGAATCCCATGGACAGAGCAGCCTGGTGGACTATAGTCCATGGGGTTGCAGAGTCAGACTGAGCGACTTCACTTTCACTTTCATTAATAAAACAGATTTTCAGTTCCAGAAAAGTATATAGTTGTAGTCAGACTATAGTCTAGAATAATTGCTCAGTACATTTGTCTCATTATCTTAGTGTTTCAACCTATATTTGGTTACCTATATACCAACAATTGATTTTTCATAAACAGAAAAGTAATTGCAACATTGGTTTTTCTTGGCAATTATTCATCCAAGCATACCAAGATCAGCATGTTTTTCATTAGTTCACAGCACAAATAGTTGACAGTTAGGGTATCTGTACAGAATTTCTTGCTAAATTTCATTATTTGATCTGCTTTGACATAGGAAAGGTTGTTATACCAGTGCGCTGACAAACCCTGCTTGTGCTGTTGCAACTTTTAATCAACATCATAGTTAATATTCATCTAGTGTTCCTCAACTGTGTATGACAGGAGGGCATATAAATCATTTCAGTTAACTGAAATCAGTTGGATGACTTGGACAAATATTAGAAGTGATGCTGCTTATGGTGGTAATTTATGACCATCCACATTAAGAAATTTTTGAGTAATATTTTTCACTTGTGCAATGTGTGTGTGGCAAAAATTATTTGGTTATTTTGTCATAGTACTTCTTCACTGCTACCATTTTTCTGTTGTATCTAATTTTGTTCACCTTTAAATTCATTATTACTGGATTTAAATTTGTATTAATATTTGCATTATTAATTACATTATTATCTTTAGATGCTTTATTACTACCATTTTATATTGAAATGCCAAAATAATGAAACAAATTAAGGAAAATCCAGGTAAAAAGGTTTAGATAATAGGAATGAAAATTAAATAGCCTTGTGGTATTTCACCCATTCTACCTATGGAAATAAACTTGATGAGGCAGCGAAAGTTTCTACATTTAGACTTCACAAAGACATCTATCTGAGAAGACATGTCCTAGTTACAAGGACTTAGTATAAATGTGAAAAATGCGTTATTTTCATGTTTCAGTTCAGTTCAGTCGCTCAGTCATGTCCGACTCTTTGCGACCCCATGAATCGCAGTACGCCAGGCCTCCCTGTCCATCACCAACTCCAAGATCACTCAAACATATGTGCATCGAGTCGGCGATGCCATCCAGCCATCTCATCCTCTGTCCTCCCCTTCTCCTCCTGCCCTCAATTTTTTCCAGCATCAGGGTCTTCTCAAATGAGTCAGGTCTTGGCATCAGGTGGTCAAATTATTGGAATTTCAGCTTTAGCATCAGTCCTTCTAATGGACACCCATGACTGGTCTCCTTTAGGATGGACTGGTTGGACCTCCTTGTAGTCCAAGGGACTCTCAAGAGTCTTCTCCAACACCACAGTTCAAAAGCATCAATTCTTTGGTGCTCAGCTTTCTTCACAGTCCAACTCACACATCCATACATGACCAATGGAAAAAACCATAGCCTTGACTAGATGGACCTTAGTCAGCAAAGTAATGTCTCTGCTTTTTAATATCTTATCTAGGTTGGTCATAACTTTCCTTACAAGGAGTAAGCGTCTTTTCATTTCATGGCTGCAATCACCATCTGCAGTGATTTGGAAGCCCCCCAAAAAATAAAGTCTGACACTGTTTCCACTGTTTCCCCATCTATTTCCCATGAAGTGATGGGACTGGATGCCATGATCTTCATTTACTGAATGTTGAGCTTTAAGCCAACTTTTTCACTCTCCTCTTTCACTTTCACCAAGAGGCTTTTTAGCTCCTCTTCACTTTCTGCAATAAGAGTGGTGTCATTTGCATATCTGAGGTTATTGATATTTCTCCTGGCAATCTTTATTCCAGCTTGTGCTTCCTCCAGTCCAGCTTTTCTCATGATGTACCCTGCATATAAGTCAAATAAGCAGGGTGACAATATACAGCCTTGACGTACTCCTTTTCCTATTTGGAACCAGTCTGTTGTTCTATGTCCAGTTCTAACTGTTGCTTCCTGACCTGCATATAGGTTTCTCAAGAGGCAGGTCAGGTGGTCTGGTATTCCCATGTGGGTAGCTTGGGCCCACTATAGTCTCTGATATGTATATACACAGTTTCTGGTCACCTCAGGACATGAGAATAACATCAGTGTTGGCTAAGATATGGCTCTTTCACTTCTAGAACTCCCTTTTAAATTTTCTAACAAATTCACTTGTCCACTGCTTGAGCCTTACAAAATCAGAACCACAGGCTAGTAAAGCCTACAGGTGTCCTGTTTGCTTGCCACTAAGATCACACTTCAACTAACTATGCTGCACATCAACTGAGCCTCTACTAGCAGCAAAAGCAAGACAGTTGAAATGGTTTCACAGCCTGCCCCACTCTTGTCAAACAATTAGGGTGACAAAGACAGGTGGGGGTGGGAGCCACTGTTTTTACTGAACTTTACAAAGACAACCTAGATTTCAGCAGAGACTTGATGGCCAGCAAAATATTTTAGGTTATTTAAAATAAAGCTTCCATTTGAAGTCAGATGTCAATGTAAACATATTTCTATTATATTCAAAGCCATAATGGATATAAAAGTTATAAAAGAATCAGTATATCCCTCATAAAACTGACAGAAACTAATAAACCATTTGTTTACTATATGACTGGCACTTGACTCCTCCAAGCTAAAATCTTTTCATCTGCAAAAGAGGCTCAGTATAAGCACATGGATTAAATATACAGATGTGATATTGATGAAAGACAGTATTTACTTAAAGTATTCTATCATGTCAAACTATAAACCGTAATCTCACCTCAGAAAATTATTTCCTTTAACTTCTAATCAATTGTTTTCACTATTCAGTTTCTAAGTTGTCCATCATGACAATAAAATTTCAATAAAGACCTGATCAACAGTAATTATAGTAGATTACTCTGTAAGCCCTGTAAACCATAGATTTATATTACCTTTCTATCCTGCTATTCATTTGACATATGACATCATAGACAAAAATATCAAATATATTAATAAATAGATTTTCTATGACATTGTTTTGTTATGTAAATTTCTCCACATTGATTTAATATAATACTTTCTGACTATGTGCAAAATAAACTCTAATACAAAATTTTGAAACATCAGAAAATAATTGAAAATAGCAAGCATCCCAAAACATACATCTGTAGTAGAAATTATGAACATTATTTTCTTTTTAAAAACTTGAGTTTTAAACTGTGTTATTTTAAAATATTGTAGTTTATTCTGATATTTTAATTATTGTCTGGTAAATTTTTTTTTCATTTGCCTAAAATCTGCTTGCTATTCATTTTTTTAAAAAAAATACTTTTAGGATTCTTCATCAGTTGTTTGTCAAATATCATATTTTTTGTTTAGAATAAAGCTCCATCAAAAATATGCTTAATTAGTGTATAAAGAGGAGAAGGCAATGGCACCCCTCTCCAGTACTCTTGCCTGGAAAATCCCATGGATGGAGGAGCCTGGAAGGCTGCAGTCCATGGGGTCGCTGAGGGTCAGACACGACTGAGTGACTTC
This sequence comes from Connochaetes taurinus, assembly GCA_006408615.1. NCBI lineage: Eukaryota > Metazoa > Chordata > Mammalia > Artiodactyla > Bovidae > Connochaetes > Connochaetes taurinus. The sequence goes on from SJXO01007610.1 coordinate 109,384, forward strand.
ACTTTCACTTTTCACTTTCATGCATTGAAGAAGGGAATGGCAACCCACTTCAGTGTTCTTGCCTGGAGAATCCCAGGGATGGTGGAGCCTGGTGGGCTGCCATCTATGGGGTAGCACAGAGTCGAACACGACTGAAGCAACTTAGCAGCAGCAGCAGCAGTGTATAAAGAAACCAGCAGGAGAGTAAACCCCTTCAAAATGAACTAGATAAAATGAAGTATTTAGAGTAAACCTCATTTCATTTTGTTTAATATACTGCACTTTGAAAATATTGGTTTTACAATGTGCAGGTTTGTAGCAACCCTGCTTAGAGTAAACCTATTGGAGCCATTTTTTTTTCAACAGCATTTGCTCACTTAATATCTCTATATCACAAATTGGTAATTCTAGCACTGTTTCAAACTTTTATTTGTATGGTGATCTGTGGTCAGTAATCTTTGATTTTACTACTATGACACTGAAGGTTCAGATGATGGTTAGCATTTTTTAGCAATAAAGTATTTGTAATTAAGGTATAAACTTGTTTAAGACATAAGTCAATTACGTACTTTGTAGGCTATAATATAATCAGAACTTTTATATACGTTGGAAAATTTTTTAAAAAAATTATGGGACTCACTTTTTTGTGATATTCACTCTTTACTGGTGGTCTCTAAAGAGGTCCAAAATATCTCCAAGGTATGCCTATGTAAATGTTGAGGAAAGAGTATTCAAGTAAGATTTTTAATTTACATTCAAAATAAAACCATAAGTTTGAAGTTGTAATTTTCTATACTGAACAAAAACAAGAAATATTAACATCTCTGTGCTTTCCTGGTAACTCAGCTGGTAAAGAATCTGCCTGCAATGCAGAGATTCCAATTTGATTCCTGGGTCAAGAAGTCCCCCTGGAGAAGGGATAGACTACCCATTCCAGTATTCTTGGGCATGTTTCTTAATGGTAGGCTTGCCATACTTATCAAATAATATCTATTTTTAGTTTCCTTCTAAAACTGACATGCAACAAAATTTATTTCAAAAGATTAAAATACAATAGATGTATTCTTCAATCACCATGTAATCAATTAGAAATTAACAACAAAGCATCTATAAAATAAGTGAGTATCTATAAATCTAACAATTTAATTCTATGCAGCCAACTGTTAAGGAAAAAGCTGCAAAGGATATTATAAAACTGTAAAAATTCAAAGATAATGAAAGCACAACATACTAAACATTTTGAGACAATCTTAACCTGAACTTAGGAGAAAATTTATAGCTTTAACATACATTAAGGAAGTTTTGGAATTTATATATATATAAAATCTTTCATTATGGGAAGCTAGAGCAACAATAAAAATTTAACTCTGAAATACAAATATATGCTGTCAACAAAATAAACAAAAAATCTGATTTTATATTTAAGATTGCATATAAACTGAACGTTAAAGGGTAAAAAAATATATTCTATGCAATGTCAATGAAAATAGAGCAGAAGTGGTTATACTTATATGAGGCAAAATATATTTTTAGGCAATAATCATTGCAAGAGAAAAAAGAACTTTAATGATAAAGAGACCAACAGTATTTCTGTTGTTCACTTGGTAAGTCAAGTCTGACTGGTTCATGAAGCCATGGATTGTAGCCTAATGGGTTCCTTTGTCCACAGCATTCCCTAAGAAAGAATATTGGAATAGATTGCCATTTCCTTCTCCAGGTGATCTTTCCAACCCAGATATTAAATCATGTCTCCCACACTGGCAGGTGGATTCTTTCCTGGCAGCCATCAGGGAAGCCCAATTCAACAGTAATATATATCAATGATAATCATAAAGATATGTGCACCCAACATCAGAGCATTTAAATATATAAAGCAAACATTGACAAAACTGAAGAAAAAACAGACAGAAGTAGATTAATAGTAGGGGATTTCAATATCTCATTTTAAATAATGGACAGATCGACTCTGTTTTTAATTGGTCGATATCACTTTTGGTTTCTTTCATTCAGCAAGTCAATCTCGTGTACTTCTTTCTTTAGAATACTTTGATTATAACTGTGTGTGTGGAAGTGTGTATATGTGTCCCATTATTTCTTTAACTACTTGCTTGATGTGCTTGATATCCTCCCTCTAGAACACAGGCAGAAATCACCCCTAACAAGAAATCAACACAAACCATTCAAAAAACCTTTCTTTCCAGGGACAAAACAAAAGGAAGAAGGAATGTAACCCTAAAGTTTGGGGAAAAGATAACTCAATTGGAGCAAGTTTGGGAAAAATGAAAAGACAGATAAACACGGCATAAATGAAAGAAAAGGTAGAAACTCACATGACCAAGTAAATGATGAGGAACTAAACAATCTACCTGAAAGAGAATTCAGAATAATGATAGTAAAGATACTCCAAAGACCTGAAAATAGAATGGAGAAAATGCAAGACACAATTAACACAGTTAATACAATCACCAAGTACATAGAAGAAATAAAGAAACAGCAAACAGAGATGAATAACACAATTACTGAAATTAAAAATACTCTAGAAGGAACCAATAATAGAATAACTGAGGCAGAAGAACGGATAAATGAGCTGGAAAATAGAATGGTAGAAATAACTGCTGAAGAGCAGAATAAAGGGAAAAGAATGAAAAGAATTGAGGATAGGCTCAGAAACCTTTGAGACAATATTAAATGCACCAACATTCAAGTTATAGGGGTCCCAGAGGAAGAAGAAAAAAAAAGGCACTGAGAAAATTTTTGAAGAAATTGTAGTTGAAAATTTCCCCAACGTGGGAAAGGAAACAGTCAATTAAGCCCAAGAAGCACAGAGTCCCTTATAGGAGAAACCCAAGGAAAAACACACTGAGAAACATATTATTAAGCAAGCTAACAGAGATTAATCACAAAGAAAGAATATTAAAAGCAGCAAGGGAAAAGCAACAAGTAACATGCAAGGGAAAACCCATATGATTAACAGGATCTTTCAGTAGGAACTCTGCAGAATAGAAGGGCACGGGGATGACCCAGAGAGATGTTATGGGGAGGGAGGTGGGAGGGGGGTGCATGTTTGGGAACACATGTACACCTGTGGTGGATTCATGTCAATGTATGGCAAAACGAATACAGTATTGTAAAGTAAAATAAAGTAAAAATAAAAAATTTAAAATAATAATAATAAATTAAAAAAAATAAAGTACTGAAAGAAAAAAATCTACAACCAAGATTAGTATACCCAGCAAAGATCTCATTCAAAATATATAGAGAAATGAAAAGCTTTACAGACAAGCAAAAGTTAAGAGAATTTAGCACCACCAAATCAATCTTACAACAAATACTAAATGGACTTATATAGCCAGTAAACACAAGAGAAATGGAAGACCTACAAAAACAAACTGAAAACTATTAAGAAAATGCCAATATGGACATATATATCAATAATTACCTTAAATGTAAACAGATTAAATGCACCAATCAAAAGATACTAACTGATTGAATGGATACAAAAACAAGATCCATATATATGTGGCTTACAAGAGACCCACTTCAGACCCACAAGAGACACATTCAAACTGAAAGTAAAAGGATGGAAAAAGATATTCCATATGAATGGAAACCAAAAGAAAGGCAGAGTGGCAATCTTTATTTCAGACAAAGTAGACTTTAAAATAAAGAATATTATAAGAAAAAAAGAAAGACACTACATAAGGATCAAAGGATCAGTCCAACAACAAGACATTACAATTGTAAATATTTATGCACTCAACATAGGAACACCTCAATACATAAGGCAAATACTAACAGGCATAAAAGGGGAAATTGACAGTAACACAGTAATAGTAGGGGGACTTTAACACACTACTTATACCAATAGACAGATCATCAAAACAGAAAATCAATAAGGAAACATAAACCTTAAATGAAACATTAAACTAAATGTACCTAATTGATATCTTCAAGACTTTCCATCCAAATGCAGAAAAAATGCACTCTCTTCTCAAGTGCACATGAAACAGTCTCCAGGATACACCACATCTTGGGCCACAAAGCAAGGCTCAGTAAATTAAGTAAAATTGAAATCATATTAAGTTTTTCTCTGATGACAATGCTATGAAAATAGTTATCAACCAGAGGAAAAAACAGCAAAAAACACAAACTAATGGAGATTAAACAATACATTACCAAATAACGAAGAGGTTACTAAAGAAATAAGAAGGGAAATAAAAAAATTTCTAGAAACAAATAACAACAAAATCACGATGACTCAAAGCCTATAGGATTCAGAAAATCTGTTCTAAGGGAGGAGTTTATAGCAATAAAATCCTACCTCAAGAAAAGCATCAAATAGACACCCTAAATCTACATCTAAAGCAGCTGCAAAAAGAACAAAAACCCCCAAAGTCAGCCGAAGGAAACAAATCATAAAGATCAGAGAAGAAATAAATGAAAAAGAAATGAAAGAAACAGTTGCAAAGATTAATAAAACTAAAAGCTGTTTCTTTGAGAAGATAAAGAAAAATTGACAAACCACTAGCCAGACTCATCAAGAAAAAAAGGGACAAAAATCAAATCAACAAAATTAGAAATGAAAAAGGTAGAGGTTACAACAGACAATACAGAAATACAAAGGATCATAAGAGAATATTATGAGCAATTATATGCTAATAAAATGAGCAACCGAGAGGAAATGGATGTATTCTTAGAACAGTTCAATCTTCCCAAAACTGAACCAGGCAGAAAGAGAAATTGTGGACAAGTCAATTACAAACACTCAAATTAAAACTGTGATTAAAAAAAAAAAATCCCTCCCCCCCAAAAAAAAACCCAGGTCCAAATGGCTTCACAGGGGAATTCTATCAAATATTTGCTGCTGCTGCTGCTAAGTCACTTCAGTCATGTCCAACTTCTGTGCGACCCCATAGACAGCAGCCCATCAGACTCCCCTGTCCCTGGGATTCTCAAGGCAAGAACATTGGAGAGGGTTACAATTTCCTTCTCCAATGCATGAAAGTGAAAAGTGAAAGTGAAGTCACTCAGTCATGTCCGACTTTTAGCGACCCCATGGACTGCAGCCCACCATGCTCCTCCATCCATGGGGTTTTCCAGGCAAGAGTACTGGCGTGGCGTGCCATTGCCTTCTCCGATCACATTTAGAGAAGAGCTATTGTCTATGTTCCTGAAACTCTTTCTAAAAATGTCAGACGAAGGAACACTTCCAAACTCATTTTACATGACCATCATCACCCTGATACCAAAACCAGGCAATATCAGTTCAGTTCAGTAGCTCAGTCGTGTCTGATTCTTTGCAACCCCATGAATTGCAGCATGCCAGGCCTCCCTGTTCATCACCAACTCCTGGAGTTCACTCAAACTCACGTCCATCGAATCGGTGATGCCATCCAGCCATCTCATTCTCTGTCATCCCCTTCTCCTCCTGCCCCCAATCCCTCCCAACAACAGAGTCTTTTCCAGTGAGTCAGCTCTTCACATGAGGTGGCCAAAGTTTCAGCTTTAGCATCAGTCCTTCCAACCAAAGAACACCCAGGACTGATCTCCTTTAGAATGGACTAGTTGGATCTCCATGCAGTCCAAGGGACTCTCAAGAGTCTTCTCCAATACCACACTTCAAAAGCATCAATTCTTCAGTGCTCAGCTTACTTCACAGTCCAACTCACACATCCATACCTGACCACTGGAAAAATCATAGCCTTGACTAGACGGTCCTTTGTTGGCAAACTAACGTCTCTGCTTTTGAATATGCTTATCTAGGTTGGTTATAACTTTTTTTCCAAGGAGTAAACGTCTTTTAATTTCATGGTTGCAATCACCATCTACAGTGATTTTGGAGCCCCCAAAAATAAAGTCTGACACTGTTTCCACTGTTTCCCCATCTATTTCCCATGAAGTGATGGGACCAGATGCTATGATCTTCGTTTTCTGAATGTTGAGCTTTAAGCCAACTTTTTCACTCTCCTCTTTCCCTTTCATTAAGAGGCTTTTTAGTTCCTCTTTACTTTCTGCCATAAGAGTGATGTCATCTGCATATCTGAGGTTATTGATATTTCTCCCAGCAATCTTGATTCCAGCTTGTGCCTCTTCCAGCCCAGGGTTTCTCATGATGTACTCTGTGTATAATTTAAATAAGCAGGTGACAATATACATCCTTGAAGTACCCCTTTTCCTGTTTGGAACCAGTCTGTTGTTCCATGTCCAGTTCTAACTGTTGCTTCCTGACCTGCATATAGGTTTCTCAAGAGGCAGGTCAGGTGGTCTGGTATTCCCATCTCATAAAAGACTTTTCCACGGTTAACTGTGATCCACACAGTCAAAGGCTTTGACGTAGTCAATAAAGCAGAAATACAGGCAAAGACAATGCAAAAAAAGAAAATTATAGCCCAAGTTCACTGATGAACATAGATGGAAAAATCCTCAACAAAATTCTGGCAAACAGAATTCAATAACACATTAAAAATCTCATACACCATGATCAAGTTGGGTTTATTCCAGGGATGCAAGGATTCTTCAATATATGCAAATCAACCAATGTGACACCATATTAATAAACTGAAAGATAAAAACTATGTGATCATAATAGACGCAGAAAAAGCCTTTGACAAATTTTAGCAACCATTTATGATTATAACGCTTCAAAAAATGGGCATAGAAGGAACCTACCTCAAGATAATAATGGCCATATATGATAAGCCCACAGCAAACATTATTCTCAATGGTGAAATACTAAAAGCATTCCTTCTAAGATCAGGAACAATACAAGAATGTCCATTTTCATCACTATTATTCAATATAGTTTTGGAAGTCCTAGCTATGGCACTTAGAGAAGAAAAGGACAAATAAGAGAAATTCAGATTGAAAAAGAAGGAAAACCCTTACTGTTTGCAGATAACATGATACTATACATAGAAAACCCAAAAGAAACTATCATAAATTACTGGAACTAATCAGTGAATTCAACAAAGTTATGGATACAAGGTCAATACACAGGAATAACTTGCATTCATATATAATAACAATGAAAAATCAGAAAGAGAAATTAAGGAATCAATCCCATTCACCACTGCAACAGAAAGAATAAAATATCTAGGAATAAACCTAACTAAGGAGATTTAAAAAAATGTATATGGAAAATTATTCACTAATGAAAGAAATAAAAAAATACGTAAAAGGAGAGATATTCCATGTTCCTGGGTAGGAAGATTCAATATTGTGAAAATGACTATACTATCAAATGTAATCTACAGATTCAATGTAATCCCTATCAAACACCAATGACATTTTTCACAGAACAAAAATTTCACAATTCATATGGAAACACAAAAGACCCCAAATAGCCAAAGCAGTCTTGAAAGAATAATGGAACTGGAAGAATCAACCTTCCTGACTTCAGACTATACTACAAAGCCACAGCCATCAAGACAGTATGATACTGGCACAAAAACAGAAATATAGACCAACTGAACAAGATAGAAAACCCAGAACAAGATAGAGGAACCAACGCACATATGGGTACCTTATTTTTTTTTACAAAAGATACAAGAATATACAATAGGGCAAATACAGCCTCTTCAATAAGTGATTCTGGGAAAACTGGACAGCTACATGCAAAAGAATGAAATTAGAACATTTCCTAATGCCATACACAAATATATGGATACTCAAAATGGGTTAAAAACCTAAATGTAAGACCAGAAACTATAAAATTCTTATAGGAAAACACAGGTGGAACATTTGATGACATAAGTCAAAGCCAGATCTTCTATGACCCACTTACTAGAGTAATGGGAATAAAAATAAAAATAAATATGGAGGACTTAATTAAACTCAAAATCTTTTGCACAGAAAAGGAAACTACAATCAAGGTGAAAAGACAACCCTCAGAATGGCAGACAATAATAGCAAAGCAGACAACTGACAAAGGATTAATTTTCAAAATATACAAGCAGCTTACACAACTCAGTGCCAGAAAAACAAACAACCCAGTCAAAAAGTGGGGAAAAGACCTAAACAGACATTGCTCCAAAGAAGACATACAGATGGCTAACAAACACATGAAATGATGCCCAACATCACTCTTTATTAGAGAAATGCAAATAGAGACGAGGTACCACCTCACACCAGTCAGAATTGGCCATCATCAAAAATTCTACAGACAATAAATGCTGGGGAGTGTGTGGGGAAAAGGGAACCCTCTTTCACTGCTTGTGGGAATGTAAAGTAAATTGATACAGCCACTATGGAAGACGGTATGGAGATTCCTTAGAGAACTAGGAGTAATACCACCATATGACTTAGCAATCCCACTCCTAGGCATGTACCCTGAGGAAGCCAAAATTGGAAAAGACACATGTACCCCAATGTTACCTGCAGCAATATTTGCAACAGCTAGAACATGGAAGTAACCTAAATGTCCATTGATAGATTAATGGATAAAGAAGCTGTGGTACATATATACAATGGGATATTACCCAGCCATAAAAAGGAATGCATCTTAGTCAATTCTAATGTGGTGGATGAATCTAGAGTGTACTATATAGAATGAAGTAAGTCAGAAAGAGAAATACAAATATCATATACTGATGCATATATATGGAATCTAGAAGGATGGTACTGACGAATTTATTTTAAGGGCAGCAATACAGAAACAGACATAGAGAACAGTCTTATGGACACAGTGGGAGGGGAGGAGATAGAGGGTGAGACATGGAGAGAGTAACATGGAAACTTACTATACCATATGTAAAATAGATAGCCAATAGGAATTTGTGCTATGCCTCAGGGAACCCAAACAGAGGCTAACAATCTAAAAGGATGGGATGGGGAGGGAGATGGGAGAGAGTTTTGGGGGGGAAGGGACTTCAGTGTACCTATGGCTGATTCTTATCGATGTTTAACAGAAAACAACAAAATTCGATAAAGCAATTAACCTTCAATTAAAAAATAGAGTTTTTTAAATGTCAAAACAAAGAGTGAACAGAAGTTACCCAAATTATAATAAAAAAATGGTCAAAATTATACTTTAGATAGATAAGAAATGGCAAAAAATGCTATATTAGTACAGAGTTACACTATTATGAAGAAAAAAGTGGTGTGTGCAAAATTTATTTTAATATATTTGACAACTAACGGATAAAATAACAAATGACTTGAAGGACAAATGTTTTCACATATGTCACAACAAAAAACAAATCTTTAAAAGCCTGATATTTAACAGAGAAATTAGAATTGAAAAAAAAAAAAAAAGTCTCCCACAATGTAAACTCCAAGACTTGAGGAAGTCATCTGTGAATTATTCATAACATCTAATGAAAAACAATACAATATCAATAAAATTATTTTAGAATACAGAGTAAGAACAATTCTCAAGTTATTTATAAGGATACACAAATCTGTACAAATCTAATCAAAGACATTCAGTTCAGTTCAGTTTAATCTCTCAGTTGTGTCCGACTGTTTGAGACCCCATGGATTGCAGCACACCAAGCCTCCCAGTCCATCACCAAATCCCAGAGCATTCTCAAACTCAGGTCCATCAAGACAGTAATGCCATCCAGCCATCTCATCCTCTCTCATCCCCTTCTCATCCTGTGTTTAATTTTTCCCAACATCAGGGGCTTTTCCAGTGAGTCAGTTCTTTGCATCAGATGGGCAAAGTATTGAAGTTTCAGCTTCAGCATTAGTCCTTCCAATGAATATTCAGGCTTAATCTCCTTGCAGTCCAAAGGAATCTCAAGAGTCTTCTCCAACACCACAGTTTAAAAGCATCAGTTATTTGGTGCTCAGCTTTATTTATTGTCCAATTCTCACATCCACACATGACTATTGGAAAAACCATAGCCTTGACTAGACAGACGAAACTTTGGTGGCAAAGTAATGTCCTTGCTTTTTAATATGCTCTCTAGGTTTGTCATAGGTTTTCTTCCAAGGAGCAAGCATCTTTTGATTTTATGGTTGCAGTCACCATCTGCAGTGATTTTGGAGCCCCCCCAAATAAAGTCTGCCACCATTTCTATTGTTTCCCCACCAATTTGCCATGAAGTGATTGGACTGGATGCCATGATCTTAGTTTTCTGAATGTTGAATTTTAAGCCAGCTTTTTCACTCTCTTTTACCCTCATCAGGATCATAAACTCTGAATCAATGTAATTAATCACATTATCAAAATAAAAAAATACATTTGATCATTGCAAATGAAAACATATTTGGCAAAATTATATACCATTCATGGTAAAAAACTTTTAGCAAAATAACAATAGAAAGGAATTTTCTCAATTTGATAAAGATCACCTATAAAATTTGCATATGATAGCATAAGTAAAAGTGAATTCCTTGCTCTACAAACAAGAATGTCTACCCCTTGGTGAGAAGTCCATCTTCTGGTTAAAACCTATCTGCAACTTTTCAGGCCTATCTGTAGGCAATTACAAAGGTTTTTCCAGGTCTAAGATAAAAGCTGCACCCCACACAACAGACTATGTTCACAGTCAGCACACTGAAGTATCTGGAGAGAGTTACAGGCAAGGTTTCAGGCATCTCTAGTCAGTTATACTCTTCATATGTTGCATTGGGCTTCCCTTGTGGCTCAGCTGGTAAAGAATCAACCTGCAATGCAGGAGACCTGGATTTGATCCCTGGATTGGGAAGATCTCCTGGAGAAGGGAAAGGCTACCCCTTCTAGTATTCTTGCCTGGAGAATTCCATGGACTGTATTGTCCATGGTGTTGCAAAGAGTTGGACATGACTGAGCGAATTTCACTAGCTGAGGCAGCTTCCTTCTAAAGTCTCTTTATCTGAAGAATTGGTCAGAAATGTTCTTTCAGGCACTTCTGCCAAGATCGCCTTATCAAGAGGAAAAAAACTTGAAGGCATTTTCTCTACTCTGACACAATACTTCTCTGCACTCCGAGTCCTACCTCTCATCTTCCTATTTATCCTAGAATCCATAAATCTGCCAGAGCTTTTTGTAATTGCTAAATATTTTTGAGACATTTGGGGCAATAATAAGTATCCTGTTCCTCATGATATTTCCACCCACTACTTATCTCATCTATTAATATTTTTTTCTGAAGCCATTTTTTACTCTAATATATCTCCAATATATGCCATGGTAAATGTTAGTTTTTCAGTCAAGTCCAATTGTTTGCAACCCCATGAAATGTAACCCACCTAGCTCCTCTGTCCATGGAGTTCTCCAGACAACAGTACTGGAATGGATATACAGGGAATCTTTCAGATCCAGGGAGCAAACCTGGGTCTCCTGCATTGCAGGTATATTCTTTACCATCTGAACCACCAGAGAAGTGCTAACATATGTCATAGTGTTTTTTCTATTTTCTTAATCCATTATGCATTTGTTACACTTTTTCACCTATTAAATGTGATTCTAGTTTTAGAAAAACTTATCTATCTTCCTCATTTATTTATTCAATTATTTATACTAATATTTATTTAGATACTTATATTATTCTATGGGTTAGAGTATATTCCATTATTTATCATTATTTATTTTACTTATTGTTTAAATTGTTTCAGGTTTGGCCAATTTGAGAGCCACTTCAGGATGATATATGTGTGCATTTTAAATGTCCACATCATAATCCTGATATCTTGATATCAAAAGTCCAAGACTTGTTTTTTCTTAGTCCATTTGTTAGAAAAATTTGAATTTTTACCTTAAAATTTTAAAGTTTTAAACTTATCTTAAAATTTTAAAATAAAGATCCATAAAGCATTATTTTACAAAATGACTACACCTTTTTAAAATATATACACTTTATTGTGGAGAAGGTGATGGCACCCCACTCCAGTACTGTTGGCTGGAAAATTTCATGGATGGAGGAGCCTGGTAGGCTGTAGTCCATGGGGTTGGGAAGAATCGGACATGACTGAGCAACTTCAATTTCACTTTTCACTTTCATGCATTGGAGAAGGAAATGGTAACCCACGCCAGTGTTCTTGCCCGGAAAATCCCAGGGATGGGGGAGTCTTGTGGGCTGCCGTCTATGGGGTCGCACAGAGTTGGACACGACTGAAGCAACTTAGCAGCAGCAGCAGCACACTTTATTGTAAACTGACAGCCTTTTTTCTTTTTGACTATGCAACACAGCTTCTGGATCTTAGCTCTTCTTCTAGGGATATACTCAGGCCCTTAGCAAGGAGTCCTAACTACTAGACCACCAGAGAATTCCCCTAACAGTCTTTGTAATCTACTTTCTGTGACATCTTGAGAGCAGTAAACTTGCTAAGACCTGTACACAATCATTTCTAAATAATAGAGATTCAATGCATGACTGCATTTTAAGCTAATAAGAATACATTTATTCATAGCAAACAAATGTTAAAATTTATAAGCGTTTCAAAGATTCTCCAGATCCTCATTGAAACTTCATATCTGTAATTTGTTTCAACAAGATTATTTCATTTCTTTTCTCATGTATGTTAGTGCCTGAGTGAGTTTTAATATTACTTATGCTCAGTTTTACTGTGTTTTAACTTTTATTAAAGAAGCTTAATCAAGTGCAATAAAAAATCCCTGATTGTAGATTTTTTCTTTATTAAAAGCAAAGTGCTGCCAAGAGTCTGGATGAGAACTATGGGGTACTATATCCAACAGGAAATCTATTTTTTAATAAAAAGGAGGCTCTTGATAAACTCTATGCTTAAAGCAAATTTCAAAAGCATTTGTTATAGCCACAGAGCCTTTTAATTCCTTAACACCCACACATAAATCTTAATAATGTCTTTCTTGACTATAAGTTTTAGCCACTTCACTGAAAAGGAAATGGTTTAATATCTACATTGTAAACTTAGCAAAAATATATTTAAATATATAGAATGTAAAATCTTCTAGTTAATAAAATATTAATCTCATCACATATTTGAATACCTATAATTCTTAAAATGTCAGTTCTTTCTGTTTCCTATGTAGCCAAAGGCAATTTTCTTAAAAAATTCTACGGAGAGCAAAAGAAAATATTTGGATAAAATGAACAGTTCTGAAAAACATCTTGTGTTTAATCGTTATTAATGCTTAAATAATTATGAATCCTCCAAGTATAAATACAGAGCTATTGATAATTTAACAAAGGCAAACATCAGTTTTAAATTCCCATAATTTTTTTTAAAAAAGACTGTAATTAAAGCATTCTTATAAGGTACATATTTCAATTCTAACTAGAGAGAAGGCAAGGGAGTTATCATGCAGGAAGATATTTTGTAGAATTTATTCCAACCAAGTTAATATACTTTGAAATAACTAGTTCCGGTTTCTACACTTAGCTCATTCAGTACTTGATTTGATCCACACTATGCAATAAATATACTTCTACAAAAATTGTTTTCCTATATTTTGTTTGTATATCAAGTATACTAAACAATGAAAAGAGTGGCTATTATTTTAAGTCTATATAAATAAAATTTAATTTTAGAAACTTTTAATTTAAATTCCATCCTACCATAACATTTTACTGTGATTAACTAAAGAATGTTTGCATTTGTTGATATGTAAATAATCTTCTACTTATTTGAAACTTAAAAGATTTGATTTCTGGTTAAAGCAGATGTAAAAATTATCTTCATATTCACCTTCCTTTCCAAAAATATGGACATTACATTAAAACATTAAAATCAGAAAAACTGATTCCACTTTCCAAGGAGCAAAGGTATAGTCTTATTGTATTGGCTATTTCTTACCACATAGTCCATTAGTCCAAAGTCTAGTAGCTTAAAACAACAGGCATTTATTGTCTCATAATTTCTGTGGTCAAGGATACAAATACAGTGTAGTTGAATCGATTTCTTCAGGATCTCTCAGAAGGCTGCATAAAATGTAAGCCAGGGACCTAAAAAAAATTATGTAGGATTAAGCTAGCCCTAGAATAAGGGAAAATTTTAATTTCCTCAGGAAAACAAAAACCTGAAAAATAGCCTCAAAATGGTCAAGTTTGTCAATCATTGGTTAAATTGCCAAAACAAAGTCCAACAATTTTTAAAGAAATACTTGTAATATAGAAATTGAAAACATAAAATATATAACAATGAAATTGACCATCTTATTAAAAATAATTGTACATTCAAATAAAGAAGTATATCACTAGGAGAAATGAAAAATAAAATGAACCTTAAAAAATAATGATAAAAGATTTGAAGTGGATTTTATTACATTTATTTTAAATATGTCCAGGTATTTCAAGTATTTATTAATTTAGTACAAACAGAAATTAAATAAGAACAAATAAATACTTCTACATATGAAATAGATTAAATGGGGGAAAGAGCTTGTTTTACTTAATAGTGGATTACAAACTGTAATACACTAAATTTAAGACATAGCAAACAAAAGTACAAGGAAAAAAGTATCCATTAGCAATTGACCTGTGCTACTACCAAGCAGTCTAACATACAGGTAACTGGTACCTCAGAAAAAGGAGAAGGGAAGTAGAGAAAAACATTCAAAGAAATAATGACCAGCTTTTTTTCTCAAGTGTGTGAAGCACAAAAAAAACACAGACCGAAGAAGTAAAATCAAGATCTACCACATAAATACACAGAAACTCACAGGAGTTAAAAGTCATAAAGTGTAAAATAGTGACAAGTCTGTGCGTAAATACATCTTTTCTTTTTTGAAAATAGTGGTAAAAAACACATAAGACTACACTTCATGTCAACAATGTTGCTGCATATTATAGGATTTGTCTCTTCTAAAGGCCTAATAATACACCATCGTATGTGTGTATATGGGCTTCTCTGATGGCTCAGCGGTAGAGAATTCACCTGCAATGTGAGAGATGCAGATTCGACCCCTGGGTTGGAAAGATCCCCTGGAGGAGGGCATGGCAACCCACTCCATTATTCTTGCCTGGAGAATCCCATGGGCAGAGGAGCCTGGTGGGCTACAGTCCACAGGGTTGCAGAGTCAGACACAACTGAAGCAACTTAGCATACATGCATATACAGCATACTTTTTATCCATTCATCTCTCAGTGGACGTGTAGGTTGTTTCCATCTCTTGGCTAGTATGCATAATGCTAGTTTGAATAATGCTGCAATTAACCTGAGAGACTAACGCTGACTTCCCTGGTGGCTCAGATGGTAAAGTGTCTGCCTACAATCTGGGAGACCAGGGTTCGATCCCTGGGTCGGGAAGATCCTCTGGAGAAGGAAATGGCAACCCATTCCAGTACTCTTGCCTGGAAAATCCCATGGATGGAGGAGCGTGGTAGGCTATAGTTCATGGGGTCACAAACAGTCGGACACGACTGAGCAACTTCACATTACATAACCTGGGAGAGCAAATATCTTTTGGAGATCTTGATTTCAATTCTATGGGTATATACTCAGAAGTGAGAATATGATAGTTCTATTTTTAATTTTGGAGGAAAGATTTCCATATATTCCCACAAATTATGTACAAGGGTTCTAATTTCTCCACCTCTTCTCCAAAATGTATTTTGTTTTTCTTTTTTGTTTTTGTTTTTGATTTTAGCTATCCTAATAGGTGTCAGGTGATATCACATTCTGTTTTTAATTTGCACTCTCATATGATTAGTAACTCTGAGCACCTTTTCATATATGTATTAGCTGTTTGTGTGTTTTCTTTGGAGAAGTGTCTGTTCAAGTTCTTTGCCTATTTTTAAAGGGTTATTTGCTTTTCTGCTATAGAGTTGTTGTTGTTCAGTAGCTAAGTCGTGTCTGACTCTTTGCAACCCCATTGACTGTAGCATGCCAGGCTCTTCCGTCCTCCAATACCTCCCAGAGTTTGCTCAAATTCAGGCCCATTGAGTCGATGATGCTATCTAATCATCTCATCCTCTATAGAGTCGCATACCTTACATATTTCGTACATTATTATCTTAATAGATACATGGTGGTGGTTTAGTTGCTAAGTCATGTCCAATTCTTGCAACCCTGTGGACTCTAGCCTGTCAGGTTCCTCTGTCCATGGGATTTCCCAGGCAAAAATATTGGAGTGGGTTGCTATTTCCTTCTCCAGGGAAATTTCACAATCCAGGGATCAAACCCAGGTCTTTTGCATTGCAGGTGGATTCTTTACCACTAAGCCATTAGAGAAGCCAACAGATAGGCAGTTTACAAGTGTTTTCTCCTATTCTGAGGTTTGCTTTTTCACCCCGTGACTGGTTTCCTTTACTAGACAGAAGATATTTTTTGGTATGATGCAACCCCACCTGTCCATTTTTGCTTCTTTTGACTGTGCTTTTGGTTTCATATCTAAGAAATCACTGCCAAGACCAATGACATGGAGTTTTGCTCCTGTTTTCTCTTAGGAATTTTATTGCTTCAGATTGTATGTTTAAGTCTTTGATTCATTTTGAGAATTTTTTTGTATGATGAAAGATAAGGACCCAATTCTATTCTTTCATACATGCATATCCAATTTTGCAAATGCTATTTGTTGAAGAGACCATTCATTGCCTATTATGTATTCTTGACAATTTTGTTGAAGATGGTTGACTGTGTATGTAAGGATTTTTTTTTTTTTTTTCGATTATGCTCTCTGTTATTTTCCATTGGTTGGTCTGCATACTAGTACTATACTGTCTTGCTTACTGTAGCTTTACAATGAGTTTTGAAATCAGGAAGTGTGAAATATCTGACAACTGTGTTCTCCTTGTTCAAGACTTTTCTGACTCTTGATGACTTTTGTGGTTATATATAACTTATAGAATTGTCTTATATATATTTTAAAATTCCATTGAAATTCTGATAGGAATTGCATTGAATCTATAGATCACTTTGGAAATTTTAACAATGTTAAATCTTCTAGCCCATGAACATGAGATATTTCAATTTATTTGTGTTTCAGCAATGTTTTGAAGTTTTGAATGTTTAAATCTTTTACTACCTTGGTTAAGTTTATTCCTAAGTATTCATTCTGTTTGGTGCTAGTGTAAATAAAACATTTTTTTTTCTCATTTTCCTTTTAGAATGTTCATTGTTAGTGTATAGAAACAAAATTGAATTTTTACATTGATTTTGTAAACTACCAGTTTATTTGAATTCATTTATCAATTCTAATGAGGGTGTTTTTTTTTGTAAAGTTTTTACAGTTTTCTTTGAATATAATTGTATTATCTATGAATAATATTAATTTTATTTCTTTTCCAATATGGACCAATTTTATTTTTCTTGCCTAATTGCTGTGGCTTCTATGGTTAAAAACAAACAAAAAAAAACTGGTAAGAATGCATATCTTTGCCTTGTTCCTAAGCTTAGAGGAAAAGCTTTTAGTCATTAATCACCTAGTGTGATAACAGCTGTGAGGTTTCCATACATATCCTTTATTATGATGAGGGAATTTACTTCTAATTTGGTATTTTTATAATGAAAGGGTATTGAATTTTGTTAAGTGCTTTTTGTGCATCTATTGAGATGAACTGTGATTTTTGCCTTAGCACTTTAATATGATGTATCTAATTGATCACATATGTTCAACCATCCTTTGTTCTCATGGATAAGACACACTAGATTGTGATGTATGGTCCTTTTAATGTGATACTATATTTGTTTATTAATATTTTATTGAGGATTTTTTTGAATGCTATCGTCCCTATTTTATTTTTTTTTTTAATTTTTATTTTTACTTTATTTTACTTTACAATACTGTAATGGTTTTGCCATACATTGACATGAATCCACCACGGGTGTACATGAGTTCCCAAACATGAACCCCCCTCCCACCTCCCACCCCATATAACCTCTCTGGATCATCCTTGTGCACCAGCCCCAAGCATCCTGTATCCTGCATCAAACATAGACTGGTGATTCGTTTCTTACATGCTAGTATACATGTTTCAATACCATTCTCCCAAATCATCCCACCCTCTCCCTCCCACTCAGAGTCCAAAAGTCTGCTCTATACATCTGGGTCTCTTTTGCTGTCTCGCATACAGGGTCATCATTACCATCTTGAGCCACCCCGAGCCCGAGGCCAGGGGCAACAGCTCGGAGGAGCCACCCACACCTGAGGCCAGGGCCGGCGGCCGGGAGAAGCAACCGGAGGAGTGGTGGCTGCACAGCACAGGACGGCCTAGAGGAGCTATCCCACGTTGAAGACAGGAACGGTGGCGGTAAGGAGATACCCCTCATCCAAGGTAAGGAGCAGAGGCTGTTCATTGCTGGAGCAGCCGTGAAGAGATACCCCACACCAAGGTAAGAGAAACCCAAGTAAGCTGGTAAGTGTTCCAAGAGGGCATCAGAGGGCAGACACATTGAAACCATACTCACAGAAAACTAGTCAATTTTATCACACTAGGACCACAGCCTTGTCTAACTCAATGAAACCAAGCCATTCCTACGGGGCAACCCAAGACGGGCAGGTCATGGTGGAGAGGCTTGACAGAATGTGGTCCACTGGAGAAGGGAATGGCAAGCCACTTCAGTATTCTTGCCTTGAGAACCCCATGAACAGTATGGAAAGGGAAATGATAGGATACCAAAAGAGGAACTCCCCAGGTCATTAGGTGTCCAATATGCTACTGGAGATCAGTGGAGAAATAACTCCAGAAAGAATGAAGGGATGGAGCCAAAGCAAAAACAATACCCAGTTGTGGATGTGACTGGTGATAGAAGCAAGATCCAATGCTGTAAAGAGCAATATAGCATAGGAACCTGGAATGCCAGGTCCATGAATCAAGGCAAAGTGGAGGTGGTCAAACAAGAGATGGCAAGGGTAAACGTCGACATTTTAGGAATCAGCGAACTAAAATGGAGTGGAATGGGTGAATTTAACTCAGATGACCATTACATCTACTACTGCGGGCAGGATTCCCTCAGAAGAAATGGAGTAGCCATCATGGTCAACAAAAGAGTCCGAAATGCAGTACTTGGATACAATCTCAAAAACGACAGAATGATCTCTGTTTGTTTCCAAGGCAAACCATTCAATATCACAGTTATCCAAGTCTATGCCCCAACCAGTAACACTAAAGAAACTGAAGTTGAATGGCTTTATGAAGACCTACAAGATCTTTTAGAACTAACACCCAAAAAAGATGTCCTTTTCATTATAGGGGTCTGGAATGCAAAAGTAGGAAGTCAAGAAACACCTGGAGTAACGGGCAAATTTTGCCTTGGAATGCGGAATGAAGCAGGGCAGAGACTAACAGAGATTTGCCAAGAAAACGCACTGGTCATAACAAACACCCTCTTCCAACAACACAAGAGAAGACTGGACAACTGGACATCACAAGAGGGTCAACACCGAAATCAGATTGATTATATTCTTTAAGGGCAAATTTTGCCTTGGAATGCGGAATGAAGCAGGGCAGAGACTAACAGAGATTTGCCAAGAAAACGCACTGGTCATAACAAACACCCTCTTCCAACAACACAAGAGAAGACTGGACAACTGGACATCACAAGAGGGTCAACACCGAAATCAGATTGATTATATTCTTTACAGCCAAAGATGGAGAAGCTCTAGAGTCAACAAAAACAAGACCAGGAGCTGACTGTGGCTCAGATCATAAACTCCTTATTGCCAAATTCATACTTAAATTGAAGAAAGTAGGGAAAACCGCTAGACCATTCAGGTATGACCTAAATCA
>SJXO01007611.1:2638-29560 GCA_006408615.1 Connochaetes taurinus
TAATTTTCTTGAAGAGATCTCTAGTCTTTCCCATTCTGTTCTTTTCCTCTATTTCTTTGCATTGATTGCTGAAGAAGGCTTTCTTATCTCTTCTTGCTATTCTTTGGAGCTCTGCATTCAGATGCTTATGTCTTTCCTTTTCTCCTTTGGTTTTCACTTTTCTTTTCACAGCTATTTGTAAGGCCTCCTCAGACAGCCACTTTGCTTCTTTACATTTATTTTCCGTGGGGATGGTCTTGATCTCTGTCTCCTGTACAATGTCATGAACCTCATTCCATAGTTCATCAGGCATTCTATCTATCAGATCTAGGCCCTTAAATCTATTTCTCACTTCCACTGTATAATCATAAGGGATTTGATTTAGGTCATACCTGAATGATCTAGTGGTTTTCTCTACTTTCTTCAATATATGTCTGTATTTGGCAATAAGGAGTTCATGATCTGAGCCACAGTCAGCTCTGGGTCTTGCTTTTGCTAACTGTATAGAGCTTCTCCATCTTTGGCTGCAAAGACTACAATCAATCTGATTTCAGTGTTTACCATCTGGTGATGTCCATGTGTAGAGTCTTCTCTTGTGTTGTTGGAAGATGCTGTTTGTTATGACCAGTGAGTTCTATTGGCAAAACTCTTTAGCCTTTTCCCTGCTTCATTCTGTACTCCAAGGCCAAATTTGCCTGTTACTCCAGGTGTTTCCTGACTTCCTACTTTTGCATTCCAGTCCCCTATAATGAAAAGGACATCTTTTGGGGGTGGATAGTTCTAAAAGGTCTTGTAGGTCTTCATAGAACCATTCATCTTCAGCTTTCAGCATTACTGGTTGGGGCATAGGCTTGGATTACCATGATATTGAATGGTTTTCCTTAGAAATGGACAGAGAACAGTCTGACAGAATGTCATCCCTTGGTCTAGGGAATGGCAAACCACTTCCATATTCTTGCCTTGAGAACCCCATGAAAACTCCATGAACAGTATGCAAAGGCAAAATGATAGGATAATGAAAGAGGAACTCCCCAGATCGGTAGGTGTCCAATATGCTACTGGAGATCAGTGGAGAAGTAACTCCAGAAAGAATGAAGGGATGGAGCAAAAGCAAAAACAATACCCAGGTGTGGATGTGACTGGTGATAGAAGCAAGGTCCGATGCTGTAAAGAGCAATATTGCTTAGGAACCTGGAATGTCAGGTCCATGAATAAAGGCAAATTGGAAGTGGTCAAACAGGAGATGGCAAGTGTGAACCTCAAAATCCTAGGAATCAGTGAAGAATGGGTGAATTTAACTCAGATGACCATTATATCCACTACTGTGGGCAGGAATCCCTTAGAAGAAATGGAGAAGCCATCATCGTGGTCACTAAAGAGTACGAAAGAGAAAAAAAAATACTGCTCTTGAGAAAACATATTGACAGAAATGAATTTACCAGTTATGAGTTTCTGTTGTATATATTTTGCCATCAGAGTATGGTATCTGATTATCTTTTCTTGAATTTCTTGCATTTCTTGCTCATTATCAGGCAAGAATTATACAAA
This sequence comes from Connochaetes taurinus, assembly GCA_006408615.1. Lineage (NCBI taxonomy): Eukaryota > Metazoa > Chordata > Mammalia > Artiodactyla > Bovidae > Connochaetes > Connochaetes taurinus. The sequence continues at coordinate 4,166 of SJXO01007611.1, forward strand.
TTAGAGGTACAAGGATAAGTACAGTCACTCTCACTAGGAATGAATGAAATTACAGTAAAATCAAATCTTTGAAGCTTATATTTCACAAGTTTAGGCCAGTTTCTTTATTTAATTGATTTTCCATTTACTATTCTAATTTGAAAGAAATGCTGAACTTTGTCCAATATGAATTATGTATTCTTCATCTAATTAAAACTTATGGTCCAATTGCTGTCAAACTTCAATGCTAGGGGATTTTTTGTGTGTGTTGTTACGTTAAAAACACAAAACTTCTGAAATTCTGAAGATGAGAGGATGTTACTAAATGAAAGCCAAAACTTACATAATTAATTGTGTTAATCAGTTCAGTTCAGTTGCTCAGTCGTGTCTGACTCTTTACAACCTCATGGAATGCAGCATGCCAGGCTTCCCTGTCCATCACAAACTCCCAGAGCTTGCTCAAACTCATGTCCATCGAGTCAGTGATGCCATCCAACCATCTCATCCTCTGTTGTCCTGTTCTTCTCCTGCCTTCAATCTTTCCAGCATCAAGGTCTTTTCAAATGAGTCAGTTTTCTTCACATCAGGTGGCCAAAGCAGTGGAGTTTCAGTTTCAGCATCAGTCCTTCCAATGAATATTCAGGAAATTTCCTTTAAGATTAACTGGATTGTTCTTCTTGTAGTCCAAGGGACTCTCAAGAGTCCTCTCCAACACCACAGTTCAAAAGCATCAATTCTTCGGTGCTCAGCTTTCATTATAGTTCAACTCTCACATCCATACATGACTACTGGGAAAACCATAGCTTTGATTAGATGGATCTTTGTTGGAAAAGTAATGTCTCTGCTTTTTAATATGCTGTCTAGGTTGGTCATAACTTTCCTTCCAAGGAGTAAGCATCTTTTAATTTCATGGCGGCAATCATCATCTACAGTGATTTTGGAGCCCAAGAAAACAAAGTCTCTCACTGTTTCCGCATCTATTTGCCATGAAGTGATGGGACAAATGCCATGATCTTGGTATGTTGAATTTTGTGTTTTAAGCCAGCTTTTTCTCTCTCCTCTACAAGGTAACTATCCCATAAGTACCATAAGGTNCAAAGTCAATTTTAAACATACTGGAAAGGATTCAAGTTCTACATGTCATTAAGAACATTCAGAATTCAGAGGACAATGTCAAAATATCAACATTAGCAGGAATTTGAAAAAAGTTCATTTTAATCCTCATTAATGATTTTTAGGGGTTCAAGATTTCAGTGGACTAAATCACTGCAGATGTAGTGGAGGAAAAAACCAAGAGAACTAGAATTAGAAGTGGAGCCTGAATATGTGCCTGAGTAGCTGTAATCTTATGATAAAGCTTGAATGAATGAGAAGTTGTTTCTTATAAGCTCATCTCTATGTGAGCAAAGACCATGAATTGAGATAAAATTTAGTCCTGGTGAAGATACTAGGAATATTATTGAAATGACAAGAAAAGATTTGCAATATTACATAAACTTAGTTGATAAAGCAGTGGCAGGTTTTGAGAGGATTGGCTCCAAATTTTGAAAGAAATTCTACTGTGGGCAAAATGCTATCAAGCAGAGAAAAACTTTCCATGAAAGGAAGAATAAATCAATGCAGCAAATTGTTGTCTTATTTTAAGTCTCACCAACCTTCAGCAACCCACACCTTAATCACTCAGCAGCTATCAACAATGAGTCAGGACTCTCCACCAGGAAACAGATTAACAACTTACGAAAGTGTCAGGTGATAAGTAGCACTTTTTTTAGCAATAAAATATTTTCAATTAAGGTATGTACATTGTTCACTTAGACATAATGATACTGTACACAATAGACAACAGGCTAGTGTAAACATAATTTTATGCACACTGAGAAGACAAAATATTTGTGTGACTCGTTTGTTGCAACATTTGCTTTATTGTGATGGTCTAGAACTGAACACACAGTATCTCTAAGGTATACACTTTTACTGAAAAATGAATTTATGCTTAAATTCTCTGTACTATAGAGGATAGTGTGAGATTAAAGTAATTATTAATATATCATCATTATGTTTGAACAATGTTGTATCTAACTGGGAGACAGACATATTAAGCAATAATTTTCTATGGTAAAGAGAAATACTAACCTAAGCTCAAAGGTTAAAGGGAACACAGAGAAGAAAATAATCAGTTCTACATTGGGAAGAAACAGGGGATGAGTGGAGCATTAGCTGCATTTTATGAAATGCAGAAAAAGAATGAAAAGCATTCTGGGAAAGGGAACTTCTCAGGCAAGGGTAAGTGTTATGAATATGAATATGGTGTTAGAACAAATCTGAGATGTAAGGTTCACCTGGAATTTGAATTGTGTGAAGACATGGAAACCATCAGACACAACCTTGCAACTAAACCACCACCACCATGGAAACCAGCAGAGAAAGTTTTATTAAGGTAGGTTGGCAGCAGATTATAGGACATGGTTCAACCTGTGATGAAAAGAAGTGTTAGTCACACAGTCATGTCTGACTCTTTGTGATCCCATGTATTGTAGCTCACCAGGCTCCTCTGTCCATGGAATTCTCCAAGAGTACTGGAGTGGTTGCAACTTCCTTCTCCAGGAGATCTTTCTGACTTAGGGTCAAAACCCAGGTCTCCTGCATTGCAGGCAGATTCTTTACCATCTGAGCTACCAGGTAAGCCCCTTTAACCTATGATTGAGTTTGATGAAGCTGTCAAATTGTCCTTGCATGCTAAGTTACTTCAGTTGTGTCTGACTCTTTTGTGACCCTTGGACTGTAACCTGCCAGGCTCCTCTGTCCATGGAATTTCCCAGACAAGAACACTGGTATGGGTTACCACTTCCTTCTCTTGGGGATCTTCTCAACCCAGGGATCGAACCCAAGTCTCATGTGTCCTGCATTGGCAGGCAGGTTCTTTACCACTAGGACCACCTGGGAAACTATTGTGCCCTTGCTGCTGCTGCTAAGTCGCTTCAGTCGTGTCCAACTCTGTGCGACCCCATAGACAACAGCCCACCAGGCTCCCCCATCCCTGGGATTCTCCAGGCAAGAATACTGGAGTGGGTTGCCATTTCCTTCTCCAATGCATGAAAGTGAAAAGTGAAAGTGAAGTCGCTCAGTCGTGTCCGACTCTTAGCGACCCCATGGACTGCAGCCCACCAGGCTCCTCCATCCATGGGATTTTCCAGGCAAGAGTACTGGAGTGGGGTGCCATTGCCTTCTCCGATTGTGCCCTTAACCATAGATAATTAGGATCCAAAAGAACATATCCTTAGAACAAAAGTGAATAGTTTGATTGTCATTTTACAATCACAATTCTAGCACTATTAAGTATGCAGATAGCAGTACCAGAAGTAAGCATCAGTAAGTTCTTTATCAGCTCCAATTATTCTCAGTTCCTTAGATGATAATTTTGTACTTTCTTTTATCTCCTCCAATTTCTAATATTGGTCTGTACTCCTAGATGATCATTTTTCTTGTTACTGAACAGAGGAACTAAGCATTTTCTGAACAGAACTTCCCCAAGACCTATCCCATCCTTGAATTTGCACCCAAGCCTTCTGCCTTCTCTTCTATTTCCATGAACACACTATCCACACTCTTGACAAAGGCCAAGCCTGCTCATGCACTAGATTCATCTCCTCTTTCTTACTCTAATGCTTCTTTCTTCTTTAAGCATAAATTATCCTCTCTACTAGATTTTTTCCATCAGTACAAAATGCTGCCATTTCTCCCATTTTAAGACACAAACATCCTTTAAGCTCATGTCCTCATTTTCCTCCTCCTTACAACAAAATTCTTCAAAAGAATTGTGCATACTCAAAGTGTCCATTTTCTCTCCTCTCTTTCATGATTCATTCAATCAGATTTTCTACCATTCCATTCAAACAAAACTCTTAGCTACATCATTTCTTACCTTCAGCCTATCATCACTTTAGTTTTCAGCATTGTATCAGTTGATTGTTCGTTGATACCTGAGTCATGTTCTTAACTTGAATTTCAAGATTCCATTCTCTTTAAATGTACTGGTCGCTTAGTGGCAGACCCTTCTCAGTCTCATTATTAGATTTTTTTTCATCTACCTGGTCTTTGAAATTTAGAATCCTTTGTGAATCAGTCCTTGAACTCTTTTCTATTTATAATCACCCCTTTGATGTTTTCATTCAGTCTCGTGGCAGTAAATACCATCTATACGCCAATGAAACTCAAGTTCTTCTCTCTCCAGGACAACAGAACCATAAATCCAACAAGCTACTCAATAGATCCATCTGAACATCTAACAGAAATCTCAAAGTGATTGGGTACAACATTGGAGCTCTTAATCATCCTCCCAATACTTACTCTAGATAGTCATCCCCATCTCACTTAATGGTAACTCCAATGAATTTCTCACTTCCCAAACCAAACCAAAAGCTGATAATAATCTAAACTTCTCACTTACTTGCATATCCCATATCCAATTTAATTTCAAATATTGACTTTACCTTAAAAATACACACATATTCTGACTACTATCACCATGTCCTCTTGATGAGGGTGAAAGAGGAAAGTGAAAAAGCGGGCTTGAAATTCAACATTAAAAAAATTAAAATAAAAACTAAGATCATGGCATCCAGTCCCATCACTTTATGGCAAATAGAAGTGGGGGGAAAGTGGGAATAGTGACAGATTTTATTTTCTTGGACTCCAAAATTACTGTGGGTGGTGACTGCAGCCATGAAATTAAAAAATCCTTGCTCCTTGAAAGAAAAGCTATGACAAACCTAGACAGCATATTAGAAAGCAGAGACATCCTGTTGCCAACACAGGTCCATCTAGTCAAAGCTATGGTTTTTCCAGTAGTCATGTATGGATGTGAGATTTGGCCCATAAAGCAGGCTGAGCACCAAAGAATTGATGCTTTTGAATTGTGGTGCTAGAGAAGACTCTTTTTTTTTTTTTTTATCTCCTCTTTCTTACTCTAATGCTTCTTTCTTCTTTAAGCATAAATTATCCTCTCTACTAGATTTTTTCCATCAGTACAAAATGCTGCCATTTCTCCCATTTTAAGACACAAACATCCTTTAAGCTCATGTCCTCATTTTCCTCCTCCTTACAACAAAATTCTTCAAAAGAATTGTGCATACTCAAAGTGTCCATTTTCTCTCCTCTCTTTCATGATTCATTCAATCAGATTTTCTACCATTCCATTCAAACAAAACTCTTAGCTACATCATTTCTTACCTTCAGCCTATCATCACTTTAGTTTTCAGCATTGTATCAGTTGATTGTTCGTTGATACCTGAGTCATGTTCTTAACTTGAATTTCAAGATTCCATTCTCTTTAAATGTACTGGTCGCTTAGTGGCAGACCCTTCTCAGTCTCATTATTAGATTTTTTTTCATCTACCTGGTCTTTGAAATTTAGAATCCTTTGTGAATCAGTCCTTGAACTCTTTTCTATTTATAATCACCCCTTTGATGTTTTCATTCAGTCTCGTGGCAGTAAATACCATCTATACGCCAATGAAACTCAAGTTCTTCTCTCTCCAGGACAACAGAACCATAAATCCAACAAGCTACTCAATAGATCCATCTGAACATCTAACAGAAATCTCAAAGTGATTGGGTACAACATTGGAGCTCTTAATCATCCTCCCAATACTTACTCTAGATAGTCATCCCCATCTCACTTAATGGTAACTCCAATGAATTTCTCACTTCCCAAACCAAACCAAAAGCTGATAATAATCTAAACTTCTCACTTACTTGCATATCCCATATCCAATTTAATTTCAAATATTGACTTTACCTTAAAAATACACACATATTCTGACTACTATCACCATGTCCTCTTGATGAGGGTGAAAGAGGAAAGTGAAAAAGCGGGCTTGAAATTCAACATTAAAAAAATTAAAATAAAAACTAAGATCATGGCATCCAGTCCCATCACTTTATGGCAAATAGAAGTGGGGGGAAAGTGGGAATAGTGACAGATTTTATTTTCTTGGACTCCAAAATTACTGTGGGTGGTGACTGCAGCCATGAAATTAAAAAATCCTTGCTCCTTGAAAGAAAAGCTATGACAAACCTAGACAGCATATTAGAAAGCAGAGGCATCCTGTTGCCAACACAGGTCCATCTAGTCAAAGCTATGGTTTTTCCAGTAGTCATGTATGGATGTGAGAGTTGGCCCATAAAGCAGGCTGAGCACCAAAGAATTGATGCTTTTGAATTGTGGTGCTAGAGAAGACTCTTTTTTTTTTTTTTTTTTACTCTTGAGAGTCCCTTGGACTGCAGGGAGATCAAACCAGTCAATCCTGAAGGAAATCAATCCTAAATTCTTTGGAAGGACTAATGCTAAAGCCGAAGATCCAATCATTGGCCACCTGATGCGAGGAGTCAATTTACTGGAAAAGACCCTGATGCTGGGAAAGATTAAGGGCAGAAGCAAAAGGGCATGGCAGAGGATGAGATGGTTAAATAGAATTATTGACTCAATGGACATGAATTTGAGCAAACTCAGGGAGATAGTGAAGGACAGGGGAGACTGACATTCTCCAGTTCATGGCACTGCAAAGAGTCAGACATGACTTAGTGATGGAACAATAAAATCACCATCTCCACTGCTAACACATTGGTGTTATTCACTATTAATTGGTCTAATTCATTCTCATCTCATGCTGGAAATACTGCAGTTCCTTAACTGCCCGCCTTGCTTTGGGTCTTGACTCCCTAAGTGCTATTTTCAAAAAAGCCACCAAACTTTTGCAGTTGAAATGTAGTCAGATCATATCCTCTGGTCAAAATTCTCTAAAGTCATCTCTTCTCATTTCAAGTAACCACCAAAGTTTTTAGAGCAGCCAACAATGACCTCCATGTCGAGGCTTCCCTGCCACCCATTGCCCCACCAGGCCTCATATTCTATTAGATTCTTCCTTATAAATCTGTTTAACCTCCATAGGGTATTTACCTGTTTTTCTAGGTGTGCTTTCTTCTCAGAACCTTTGCACTTGATGTTCCTTCTACCCTGAAATCTGTTTCTGCAGTTATCTACAATGGTCAGTTCCTGACTTTGTTTAGATCTTTAATCTAGGTTCACATTCTCTAAGAAATCTTTCTGGGCAATTTATTATAAAATGCAACTCCTACCTGCTGACCCTTTTTCAACTCTTTTCTTGCTGCCGTGTTAATAAGACTTGTAACCATTTGATATTCAACTTACGTGACATTTTATATCATTTTATATAAAATTTTATATCATTTTATACTTATTTTATATCATTTATTTTTAGTCTATACACTTTTCCCTATAACTGCAATGTAAGTTCCATGAAGGCAGCAGCTTTTATTTGTATTGATTATTGCTTTCTTCCAAATCTTTGTATGGTTTTAGACAAATAGTGGGAATCTAACAAGTATCTCATTAATGAATGAATAAATGTGCAATTGCAGAAAATATAAACAACTACAGATGATTGGAAAATATGTGTTATGGGGAAGAGATTATTCTCACTATTATTGATGAAATCCTATGAATCACAGAGACAAAGACCAATATACCAATAGGAAATAAATATGTAGCCTGAAGATAGAAAAAAATATTAAACTATCAGTAATTCAACATACGAAGTCAAACAGTAATTACACGCACTATTTATACTGACAAAGATTTAAAAGCAATGCTTACCTAAAGCAGTCAAAACTAAGAAATGAGCAGTACTTTTAACTGAGAAGAGAAATATAAATAGTAGATTAAAGATAGGGGAAGTTGGAAATATGCATTAAAAACCTTTAAAATGATTATACCATGTAATGTAGAAAACTTCTTAAAATTAATTTTTTATTCATTCATTCAGAAAGAATGTGAGTAGAATGGAGAGCAAAAACAAGAAGTTCCCTTCCCTTACATATCTAATGTTTGAGAGGTCAGAAAGTTAGTAATGTGTTATAGAAAATAATGTAAAATTATATCTAGAAAACTGAAAATAAAACATATTAATATATGATATTATGAGTCTATAATTAGCAGTTTGCTCTACATTAAGTGTAAGGAAAGACTTTCAAAAAGAAATGGTTATTGACTTCACATCATATGAAGGATGAGATGATTGGATGGCATCACTGACTCAGTTGACATGAGTTTGAGCAAACTCAGGGAGATAGTGAAGGACAGGTAACCCTGGCATGCTGTAGTTCGTGAGGTTGCAGAGTCAGACATGACTTAATGACTGAACAACAAAAACAACATGTGATAGATAGCTTTAGAAGTCCAAACAAGAGATGACAGTGACTAGATCTACTTTTTTGACCATCTGTTAAGTGTCAGGCACTATGCCAAGTAACAGGGCTAAAATGATAAATAAGGCAGATATTGCCTCAACCCTCATGGTTTCCGCATCTGCTGGGGAGTGATCTTTGGGTGGAAATGACTATTGAGATGAAGACCATTGTGTAGATCTGAAATATATTTTGAAGCATCATACAATAGGCTTAACAATGGATTCAGTTGTGTGAGTAAAGAAAATACTCCTTTATAAATTTATAATTTCAACTTACAATTAGTAAATGTTGTATAATTTACTAGGACAGGAAGACAGGTGCTAGTGGAGAATAAATAAATTTATTTTTTTTAATGTCAATTTTGTACCATTCTGAGACTCCTAATACAAGTTTACAAATAGCTGTTTGTCTAAGAGTCTAAAGCTAAAAAGAGAACAGTAGGTTGGTTTTATGAATCTCATCTATGCCATAATGTTTGAAACCATAACACTGACTAAGAAACTCTTTTCTTTTACATAAGGAAAATATAAAAACAGAAAAGTGAAGGGAAATTTTGAGAAGCAAAGAGAAGAACAGTGAGCATAAGAGACAATAAGAGAAGGAAAAGAGCAGAGAAGAAAAGGAGAACAGAAGAGAAAACTAGAGAGTAAGTGATTAAGGCCTAGCAAGAATGAATACATTCAGAGTTTAGCCAAGAGAAATAGTCAGTAAAGGAAAGAGAAAATTATTAGCCAGAAAAGAGATGGACAATGAGATCCAAAGCCCCATTGCCAGAGCTGACATTAAATGAGGAAGTGGAATAACTTGGGAGGGAGGGGGAAAGGCGACTTGTTTTCAGAGAAGGAAAACAAGATAGGTCAGGTGCACCTCTGTATGTTTATGTGTATGTTCAGTTTTCTGAGTTGCAGTAGAAATCACTTTCAGAGTATTGCCTTCAATGGCAACTACATTCTCTGTAAATACAAGGATCAGTCATCTCCTGAGAGTCTGGGGAGACATGGGAAAGATTTGGTGACTCAGGGAGAGTGATGTTTTAAAATAATTAATGTGTAGAGTGGAGAAGTATTGCCAAACAGAAAAGCTTGAGTCTATTCAATGTAATTGATCTTAGTATTCTGTGAAGCCAATTTTCCTCTAGTAATTTTTTTCACTAGCCAGCTTCATCTATAACAAAGAAGGAATAGAAATAAGATAATAGTTGGGTTAAGCTATGCTGGATTTCTGGCACTTGCATGCGATAAAGAATATAGAGATCCAAACACAATGATTTACTTCATTGGCAAGAATTACACTGAATATGGACTATGTGCTCAAAGGATTATAATAACCAGCTTTGTACATAAAATGAAAATTTTAAATCTGTAGAAATATTCATCACCAAAGAATTGATTATTTAGATATGCACTACAAGAGATGATTACACAGCAATTTATAATGATGATAATCTGTTTTTTATTGATGTGGAAAAATGTCCAAGATACATGGCTAAGCAAGAAAGGCAAGCTAGAAAGTACATAGGGAGAACTATTTTATTTTTATTTGACAACAATTCTTTGATATCAAGTGTTGGCAAAGAGGTAGAACAACTAGGACTCTCATATATTGCCAGTGAAAAAGTAAATTATTATAGTCATTTTGAAAAAACTTTGCTGGTGTTTGTTAAAAAAAAAAAAAACACGTAATATATGCATACTCTTAGGAACAAGTGAGCAATTTTACTCTGATATATAAACTAAACAGAAACATGTCCTTAAGTTCCCCTATAATGTTTACATTAGAAGTTCATAGCCTCAAACTTGAAACAATGAAATTGTAAAATGGTTAAATAAAATGTGCTCCATATTTGTTCTACAGCTATATAGATCAATCAGAATAAGCAAATTGCAATAACAAATTATAATATATCTTAGAAAAATGTGTTATACAAATTAAAACACCTAAAAGAGTACAGAAATAAAATACAGAAATAGAAAAGATTTATCAACTTTGTTAAGAGATAGGGAGGTTTATTCTTGGCAGAGATGGGTGTGGATGAGAGAACTTCTGGGTTTGAAAAAATGTTATGACTCTAGAATAGTTATTATTTGTTCACTTTCTGTATGATATTATGCTTAAATAATAATTCAGTTCAGTTCAGTCACTCAGTCGTGTCCGACTCTTTGTGACCCCATGAACTGCAGCCTGCCAGGCTTCCCTGTCCATCACCAACTCCCAGAGTTTACCCAAACTCATGTCCATTGAGTCAGTGATGCCATCTAGCCATCTCATCTTCTATCCTGCCCTTCTCCTCCTGCCCTCAATCTTTGCCAGCATCAGGGTCTTTTCAAATGAGTCAGCTCTTCGCATCAAGTGGCCAAAATACTGAAGTTTCAGCTTCAACATCAGTCCTTCCAATGAACACCCAGGACTGATTTCCTTTTGGATGGACAGGTTAGATCTTCTCGCAGTCCAAGGGACTCTCAAGAGTCTTTTCCAACACCACAGTTCAAAAGCATCAATTCTTTGGTGCTCAGCTTTCTTTATAGACCAACTCTCACATGTAATACATACATGACTACTGGAAAAACCATAGCCTTGACTAGACAGACCTTTATTGACAAAGTAATGTCTCTGCTTTTTAATATGCTGTCTAGACTGGTCATAGCTATCCTTCCAAGGAGCAAGCATCTTTTAATTTCATGGCTGCAATCACCATCTGCAGTGATTTTGGAGCCCCCCAAAATAAAGTCACCCACTGTTTCCACTGTTTTCCCATCTATTTGCCATGAATAATGGGACCGGATGCCATGATCTTAGTTTTCTGAATGTTGAACTTTAAGCCAACGTTTTCACTCTCACTTTCATCAAGAGCCTCTTTAGTTCTTCACTTTCTGCCATAAGCGTGGTGTCATCTGCATATCTGAGGTGACTGATATTTCTCCTGGCAATCTTGATTCCAGCTTGTGCTTCATCCAGCCCAGCGTTTCTCATGATGGACCCTGCATATGTTAAATAAGCAGGGTGACAATATACAGCCTTGACGTACTCCTTTTCCTATTTGGAACCAGTCTGTTGTTCCACGTTCAATTCTAACTGTTGCTTCCTGACCTGCATATAGGTTTCTCAAGAGGCAGGTCAGGTGGTCTGGTATTCCCGTCTCTTTCAGAATTTTCCACAGTTTATTGTAATCCACACAGTCAAAGGCTTTGGCATAGTTGATAAGGCAGAAATAAATGTTTTTCTGGAACTCTCTTGCTTTTTCGATGATCCAGCGAATGTTGGCAATTTGATCTCTTGTTCCTCTGCCTTTTCTAAAACCAGCTTGAACTTCTGGAAGTTAATTACACAAAAATAATCATTATGTATGGAAAAATGTCTAGAAAGAAATAGATCAATATAATTGTTATGACATCCGTAAATTTATTTGTAACTTCTATATTTTTTATAATTTTATTATATAGATTTTACATTGACAAAACATCAATATTGACACTGTCAATTCTCCAAGTTGACACTGGGGAAGGAAATGGCAAACCACTCCAGTATTCTTGCCTCTAGAACCCCATGAACTGTATGAAAAGGTAAAAAGGTATGACACTGGAAGATGAGCCACCAAGATTAATAGGTACCCAATATGCTACTGGGGAAAAGAGGATAAATAGTTCCAGAAAGAATGAACAGGCTGGGCCAAAGCTGAAATGTTGTTCAGTTGTGGCTGTGTCTGGTGGTGAAAGCAAAATCTGTTGTTGTAAAGAACAATATTACATAGGAACCTAAAATGTTAGGTCCATGAATCAAGGTAAATTGAACATGGTCAAGCATGAGACGGCAAGAAATATAAAAAAGAGTGAATATCGACATTTTAGGAATCAGTGAACTAAAATGAATGGAAATGGTTGAATTAATTCAGATGACCATTATATCTACTACTGTGGGCAAGAATCCCTTAGGAGAAATGAAGTAGCCCTCAGAGTCAACAAAAGAGTTGAAAATGCAGTACTTGGGTGCAATCTCAAAACCGACAGAATTATCTGTTTGTTTTCAAGACAAACCATTCAACATAACTGCCCCAACTACTAATGCCAGCAAAGCTGAATGATTCTATGAAGACCTATACCACCTTCTAGAACTAACACACACACACACAAAATGTATTTTACATCATATATTGGAATGCAAGAGTAGCATTTTATATTAAAAGTGTGTTATTTTTATATACAGAAAAACAATGATGCTCTTTGCTTTTTTAAAAAAAGTGATAAATGTGGCTTGAAGAATAACCACTTTATATAACTTACTTTTCACTTTACCTCTTCAAACACTTCTGAAAATTAATTCAAATTGTTATTAAGATTAATTTTTAAAAATAAGGTCAATTATTATTATTTCAGTCAGTTTTTAGCATTTGACCTTAAAATTTTAATTTCTAACATATACTTATAACTTATCTTAATACTAAAACAAATTGTTTGCCCATTTATGGCATTAATTCCTAAATAGGGCAAGGACAACCTATTAAAACTGAGCTAATCTCCTTGAATTCTTTACTGCGAACTCATTTTTTAAAACACCTCCTTATATTTCACGACTAATAGAATGGGAGAGCATCCTGCAGAATATACTCAATTATTCTTAATCTCCTTCTTTCCCATACAAGTCACATCAATCTTCAGGTATTTTCTTTTTCCCCTTCACAGTGCAAAGTCTATTTAACAAAATGCATGTGGTTAAGTTTGTTGCTTTAATAAAGCTCAAGAGGATGGAATTAAATTAGTTGAGGGTAATTACTTATAATTAGATATTCTTAATGGGAACTGAATAAGTCCTAAATTATTCTAAAACTTTCTCGCTTAAATACATTTCTCCATTGACAATTCCCCTCTTCCCTTCCCCACATGGAAACAAAATTGCTTTCCAGTTTTCAAGGCTGAATTCTATTTGCTTAGAAAATACTCTGAGGCACATTTAGAGAAAGTTTGTAATTTAAACTAAACTAAAGCTCATCACTAAAGGAGAGATAGGCTGGAAATTTAGATTATGCAAAGATAATTATCCCTTATGCTTTCAAAGGAAGGGTGGAAAAGAAGTCAACAGAAGTAAATGTTACTTTAAAAGGACAATGAAGTGGGAAAGGAAAGTGGAGAACATACAGTCTCTGAGGATCAAGTGTGATTATCTGTTGTCTATTCAGTTAGACACCTGGTTGTGAGAGTCTCTTGAAAACTCATCAGATATCTGTCCATATTTGTTGCTAGGCAGAAAAACTACCTCCCCTCAAACTCCATGAAGGTACCTTGTGAACACCAGACCTCCAAGCAATGTGGTATTCAGCGAGCCATGCCAAGGGGACCACATCTGTTTTGAATTGGGGATGTCTTCACACCAAAGAGGTGGAAGAGAGAGCCAAAGACATAAGCAGCCAGCACTCCTATAAAATCACCAGGACTTCGATTTTTATCTTTCTCTCCTCAAAACAGAAGAGGAGTTAACTTATCCAATTGACATATGTGTAAAAGGCTAGTGCAAGAAACCTGGTATGTTTTATGAAACTCCATGGCAAAAGAATGTTTTCATCTCTTCCATGAGAAAAATTTAAGTTTAAATGATTTCCACATGAAGGATTTGGTGATATTCCATGTGAGAACCTGTCTTTTGTCTTTTACATGCTGTTGCTCTCTAAATTAGATTTGTTCATTTCTTTGAACTCTATGAATTCCAAATAATAGGTTCCTCTTGGTCCCAATACAATAAGAAAACTTTTTATCAAGAAACTCAAACTCAAGAGAGGAAAAAGTAAATTTCATCAGAATAGAACATCAAGGGATTCTGATTTGACCTGACAAATTCTGACCCTGCATTTGTATAAATACCCTATAAGTATCTGTCTGACATTAGGGGCAAGGAATATGAGGGAGAGACAAAAAAGGAGATACTATACATTACTATGATGCAGCAATGCTTATTCTTTGGGTCATGGTTTATTTTATTTTTTGGCTTAATACATAGATTGAGTTTGTGGTGCATCCACTGTTTCTTAAGGAAAAATCAAACTGTAAATCAGATCCTAATGTTAAGAGTGACGGTAAAAGTGTTAGTCTCTCAGTTGTGTCTGACTCTTTGGAACCCTATGGACTGTAGACTGCCAGGCTCCTCTGACTGTGGAATTCTCCAGGCAAGAATATTGGAGTGGGTTGCCATGCTCTCCAGGGGATCTTTCCGACCCAGGGATTGAACCCATATATTTTACATATCCTGTATTGGCTGGCAGATTCTATGCCCTCTAAGGCACCAGGAAGGTCCAATGTCTTTTAATCATACATAAATAAATAATAAAAATTGGTAAGTGAAGTGAAGGATGTGTGAAACTATCATTCTAGCATTAATTGAACAAGGTATATGTACTGTCTTTATCTAGAAAATAGATATTAACCTCTCACTTTTCCAGAGAAGGTCACTGGCTAGGACTTCAAGTATTTTTCTAAGATGATACAGATAAGTGATTATGGTCTCATTTGAAGCCCATTTTCTTGCATTACACCATCTACAGAGATATTATTTCATCTATTTTATTCATGAATATCATATTTTATTTCAGATAATTTTAGGGCTAAAGTATTCTTAGTCTGCAAATATCACCCTGTCCATATTTTTCTTTCCTAACAATAGAAGTCTTGATTTCTCTTTCCCAAAGTGAAGAGTTTTCATTCATACTGTATACCATAATGTACACAAGAGACTTCATATTGCTTCCCCAGTTTAGGCCTCAAAAAAGCACTGTGAGTGGTCGACCTTGAAGCTCTGGATCCTGCAATTGTAACACATCATGCTTTTAAGACACACTCACATTGGACCTTCAAACCAGTCAATCCTAAAGGAAATCCACCCTGAATATTTATTGGAAGAACTGATGCTGAAGTTGAAGTTCCAATACTTTGGCCACCTGATGTGAAGAACCAACTCACTGGAAAAGACCCTGATGTTGGAAAAGATTGAAGGTAAAAGGAGAAGAGGGCAGCAGAGATGGTTAGATAGCATCACTGACTCAATGGACATGAATTTGAGCAGACCCTGGGAGACAGAGGAGAACAGGGAAGCCTGGAGTGCTGCAGTTCATGAGGTTGCAAACAGTCAGATATGACTCAGTGACTGAACAACAACAACAACACAAGGGGCAGGAAACCTGAAGATATTTTTCCAAAGATGATAGGTGGCCAATGGGCACATAAAAAGATGCTCAGTGTAATAAATTATCAGAGAAATGCAGGTCAAAACCACAGTGAGATATCACCTCACACCTATCAAAATGCCGATCAACAAAAAGACCATAAATGACAAGTGTTGGTGAGGAGGTGAAGAAAGGGAAACATTTGGTGGGAATATAAATTGATGCACCACTGTGGAAAACACTATAGATGTTTCTCAAAGACTTAAAATAGAACTATCATATGACACAGTGATTCTTCTGCTGGGTATATATATTAAAAAAAAAAAAACTTCTCTTATTGAAGAGATACATGAACCCCAATGTTCATAGCATCATTATTTAGAATAGCTAAAACATAGAAGCAACCTAGGTATCCATCAACAGGTGAATAAAGATGTAGTATACATATAAAATGAAATAATAATCAGCCATAAAAAATAATAAAATTTTGCCATTAGCAACAATATAGATAGACTTAGAGGATACTGTGCTGAGTGAATAAGTTAGACAGAGAAAGACAAATACTGTTGATGCCATTTATAGGTAGAACCTTAAAAATACAAAAAAAAAAAAAAACAGTGAATATAACAAAAAAGAAACAGACTTACAGATATAGAGAACGAACTAGTGATTACCAGCAGGGAGAAAGAAGGGGGAAGAGACAACATAGAGGTAGGAGATTGAGAGGTACAAACTCTGATACATAAAATAAGCTACAAGAATATATTTTATACCTATAAATGGAGTATAACCCTTAAAAACTATGAATTGCTATAGCGTACTCTTTTAATGTATATAATATTACATATTATACTTCAAAAAATAAATTTAAAAATGCCTGCAGTTTCTTTGACACTTCTGTCAAAGCAGGGATGTTTGTTTCTTTCTTTTTAATCTGGTCTTAACTCAGTGATGCATTTGTAACCAATAGACTACAATGGAAATGATGCTATTTTGGTGTGTGAGAGTAGGCCAAAGAGACTCTATGACTTCCACACAGTTCTTGTGGGTCTGTTCACTATGAAGGAAGCCAGCCACCATGTACTGATATTACCATGTTGGAAATGTGTTCTGGTTGACAGTCTAGTTGAGTCCACCAAGTCAATAGTCAGAGACAATTGCCACTCATGTCACTGAGCCAATTTTTATGTCTAACACATTTGAGTGGTCAGATGACTGTAACCTTAGGAGACAACTAACTGAAACTACAGACTTCCCTGGTGGATTAGATGCTTACTTCTTGGAAGGTAAGTTATGACCAACCTAGACAGCATAATTAACAGCAGGGACATTACTTTGCCAACAAAGGTTTGTCTAGTCAAGGTTATGGTTTTTCCAGTTCAGTTCAGTTCAGTTGCTCAGTCTTGTCCAACTCTGCAACCCCATGTACCACAGCACGCTAGGCCTCTCTGTCTATCACCAACTCCCGGAGTCTACCCAAACCCATGTCCATTGAGTCAATGATGCCATCCAACCATCTCATCCTCTGTCGTCCCCTTCTTCTCCTGCCCTCAATCTTTCCCAGCATTGGGGTCCTTTCAAATGAGTCAGCTCTCTGCATCAGGTGGCCAAAGCATTGGAGTTTCAGCAACATCAGTCCTTCCAATGAAACCCAGGACTGATCTCCTTTAGGATGGACTGGTTAATTTCATGGTTGCCATCACCATCTGCAGTGATTTTGGAGCCCATAAAAATAAAGTCAGCCACTATTTCCACTGTTTCCCCATCTATTTGCCATGAAGTGATGGGACCAGATGCCATGATCTTAGTTTTCTGAGTGGTGACCTTTAAGCCAACTTTTTCACGCTCCTCTTTCATTTTCATCAAGAGCCTCTTTACTTCTTCTTCACTTTCTGCCATTAGGGTGGTATCATCTGCATATCTGAGGTTATTGATATTTCTCCCGGCAATCTTGATTCCAGCTTGTGCTTCCTCCAGCCCAGCGTTTCTCATTATAGACTCTGCATATAAGTTAAATAAGCAGGGTGACAGCATACAGCCTTGACATACTCCTTTTCCTATTTTGGAACCAGTCTGTTGTTCCATGTCCAGTTCTAACTGTTGCTTCCTGATCCACATACAGGTTTCTCAAGAGGCACATCAGGTTTTTCCGGTAGTTATGTTGGATGTCTGAGTTGGAATATAAAGAAAGCTGAGCGCAGAAGAATTAATGCTTTTGAGCTGTGGTGTTGGAGAAAACTTTTGAGAGCCCCTTGGACCGCAAGGAAATCCAACCTGTCTATCCTAAAGGAGATCAGTCCTAAGTGTTCGTTGGAAGGACTGATGTTGAAACTGAAACTCCAGTACTTTGGTCACCTGATGCAAAGAGCTGATTCATTTGAAAAGACCCTGATGCCGGGAGGGATTGGGGGCAGGAGGAGAAGGGGACAACAGAGGATGAGATGGTTGGATCACTGACTCAATGGACGTAAGTTTGAGTAAGCTCCAGCAGTTGGTGATGGATAGGGAGGCCTGGTGTGCTGCAGTCCATGGGGTTGCAAAGTGTCAGACATGACTAAGCAACTGAACTGAACTGAACTGATGTATGGATGTGAGAGTTGGACCATAAAGAAAGCTGAACACTGAAGAATTGATGCTTTTGAGCTGTGGTGTTGGAGAAGACTCTTGATAGTCCCTTGAAGTGCAAGAAGATTAAACCAGTCAACTTGAAAGGAAATCAGTCCTGAATATTCATTGAAAGGACTGATGCTAAAGCTGAAGCTTCACTACATTGCCTACCTGATGCAAAGAACTGACTCATTGGAAAAGACTCTGATGTTGGGCAGGATTGAAGGCAAGAGGAGAAGGGGTCTACAGAAGATGAGATGGTTGGATAGCATTACCAACTCGATTGACATGAGTTTAGGCAATCTCCAGGAGATGGTGAAGGACAAGGAACCCTTGAGTGCTGCAGTCCATAGGACTGAAAAGAGTTGAACACTGAACAACTGAACAGCAACAAAGATCTAGCCCTCTTTTGTAGAGATCAAAAGGTGAATTGAATAGCAATGCAGTAAAAATCACTACCCCTCTATCACTCACTCCCTTTATAATGGTAATAATCTCTGAAATCCCTGTAAAATATAATTGTTTTTGGTTTGCCATTGTCCTCAATAGATGTAGCTCTAGAGACTTTCAATTGGTCTTATTCATCCATCATAGTAGTCCTCACTCTACAGGTCAGTGAACCAAATGTGTAGGTTCTGCCAGTTGATAAATATGTCTATTTCAGTTATGCACTACAAAAGTGGGGAAATAACCACAGGATAGATTCTGGGCCCACTGTGAGACAAACCTGAATTGAAATTCCAGTGATCACCTGGCCTCCCTAAGTCCCTCTTCTGACTGCTGGGTGGACCACAGTGATGTTTTGTATGTCTTGCTATCAGTATCAGATCAAAGCAAGTGTCTAGCAGTCTCTGAAAATTCTGTTCAAGGACAAGGACTGAAAACTAGCAGTGTGATGAGACAGGAGCATGCTGAAAGCTCAGATTCTGAGCATCCCAGATCCCAAGCTTTCCACAGGCTCAAACTCTCCACTCAGCTCCTGGGCTACTAGATGGCCCTCCTTTCCCAGTGAAGAGCCCCATTCTCACTACCCACTGTGCCAGAGTCAAGCCAGGAGATCTCGGGGTACTGCCAGGGCACCACATTGCACTCATTTTGGACACCTGCTCTCAGGCCCACACCCCTGTTTACAGCATTCCTGTGTATGTCAGACTGATTATATAAAATTATAAATTTGTCTATATCAACTTGTCCATATAAGTCTATTAAAACCGTAGTACAAGCATGCTAAACAAACAAACAAACAAAAAAAAAAAATTCTTTTCTCTATGCCCAGTTATCCTGAAAAAAAAAAAAAAAAAAGCCATAGGTCCTTTTAGGGGGTCTGGGAGAAAGATTAACAGTATAAATTTTGGCAGTGTACTGGGATCCTTCCTCAAGAAGACATGGTCTCCCTTTTATTCAAGAGATTCTGGGTCAACTGGCTCAACTCTGGTCGTTGGTTGACAAGACATAATTCTCTGTTTTTTATAATATTCAAATTAGATTTTTTGTTCACCTGTCCTGAAAATTTCCTATTATACAGATCAAGGAAGAACTTAGTAGACTTCCAAACTATTTTCACTTTTAGGAACACCATGATTAACTAGCCAACATCATGGGTTTGCACAAGTCAAAGTATTGTGATTGCTGCTTTGACACTGTTGTCAATTATGGTAAGCCCTTTCACCTTGCCTCTGATGGATGAATGTTACTGCATGGCCCCTGCTATACTGGGATCAAATTATCTCCATTGCATTTAAGGTCCTAGATTCAGTGATTATAGTTCACTCTGTATGATCTGGTCTACAAATAAAAGCACAGAGCTCTTCAAAGATTCCCAGGTCTAGATTGACACAAGAATGCATTCAAATTTCTAAAACCTGAGTTAATTTTTCAACATGATTAATATAAACTTACTTGTGTGTACTCCTATCAAAAATGGTATCATGAATTTGATATTGAAATGTGTGTACTAATTGATAGATTTCCAAACATGGCTTGTTTAAACAGTGATAGAGAGAGATAAAGATGGCAGAGTGAGGATGTGGAGCTCTCCTCTCTCCATGAATACACAGCAATACATCTACTCATGGAACAAATTCCATGGGAAACTAACTGGAAACTGGCAAAAGGACTCCTATATAAAGAAGGCTTTAAGAAAGATACACACAATGTGGTAGGATGGCAGAAAAGCATCAGTTGAGAGCTGTGCTCTTGGCAGGGGACTAAGAGCAAAATGGAGATTATAGGCAGAAATGCACCCTGGACAGTGAGGTCAAGCCACAGTCTTGGCATCCCAGTGCTGGGGTCCTACACATAGGAGACAAGCCCATTGGCGACTTGGAGAACTGTTGTGACAGATAGAAAATCTGGAAAAGCCTACATTTCACTCACGAGGAGTGCATGGTTGCTAGCTTGCCCCCAGGATGAACAAAGAGAGGTCTGCTGAAGTGACTACCACGTTGCCATACACATGAATCCAAGCTGAGCAAATATCATGGCCGGCTTATTTCATGCCACAGCTTGGCACTAAATCTAGGCTGACCAGTACCTGGGAAAGTATTTATATAAGGATACAGAGATAACCTGGGGCCTGGAGAATAGCCCAAAACAGCAGCAGTAGCCATGGCTGTTGTTTACTCAAGTGGTGCCCTAAAATCTGCCTAGGCTTCTGACAGAAATTCGATAACCTCCTTGTTGTGCCCTCCAGCTCAAGCCTAGAAAATATTCCAACTCCACACAACCCATGCCACTAGCATGCCACCCTAGCACTAGATCTGTGATAGCCAATATAGGAGGAAAAATGCAACTACAAGTATCTAAGTGGAGCCACAGACACCAGCACAGGCAGAGTATCAGGCCTCTGTATGTGCACAAACCCCACTTGCTTTGGCACACCTTTCCTGTGAGGCAAAGATCCCTGTACCAGTGCAGAAGGAAGAAAAAAACACACTTAAAGGGAACAGAGCTCAGGCAAGCCTGATTCAAGCACTTCTGCTTCAACGACTTGTGAGCAGACCCTGCCACTGATGTGTCAGCAATGGCCACTGAGCAAAGTCCCACTCACCTCACACCTGCACAGGCTCTAGCTCCTCCATCATCATTCCCACCCATACCAAGGTGATAGCATCCAGGACACCTTGAAGAAAGACACAACTAGCATCCATATCAAATCTGGTCCTCCCACTAAAGGCACTGGGCATATGCAGTCTGCCTATGGGCATTCCCTCATGAGAACACTTCTTTAGGACTGAAATAGGTCATTGTTTCACCTAAAATCAGAAAACCTTAAATAAAATTAAAAAACAGAACTATTCTCAATTGAAACAGCAAGAGAAAATTCCTGAAATAAATAAATAACGAAACAAAAATAAACAACCAACAAGACAAAGAATTCAAAACTTTGGTAATAAAAATGCTGAGTTAGAAAAGAGAATCTATCTAAACAGATCATTTTAATAAAAAACTAGACAATATAAAGAAGATCCAATCAGAAATAGATAAATCAATATCTGAGACACAAATTACTTTAGAAGCAATGAAAAGCAGACTAAATCATACAGAAGAATGAGAAAGTGATCTGGAAGATAGAATAATGAAACTCACCCAATCAGAACAGCAGGCAGAAAGACCAGTTTTTAAAAAATGGTTCAACCTACAAAATTGCTAGGATAACAACAAAATTACAAACATTTGCTCTACAAGGTTTCCAAAAGAAGAGAGAGAACAGTTTCCAAAATATATTTGAAGAAATAATGGCTGAAAACTTCTCAAACCCAAAGAAGGAAGCAGATATCCATATTTCACTAAGCAGAGAGATCCCAAACAAGATGAATCCAAACAGACTGACATCAAGACTTATAATTAAAATGGCAAAAATTAAAGATAAAAAGAGAATTCTGAAGGCAGAAGAAAAACCAAGATTTACACACAAGGGAACCTGCATAACACTATCATCAATTGGTATTTCTCCAGAATCTTTGCAGACCAGAAAGACGTGGCATAATATGTTCAAAGTCCTAAAAAGGAAAAAAAAGCAACTGCAATCTAGGGTACACTACCTAGTAAGATTATCATTTAGAATAGAAGGATAGATAACTTCTCAGACAAGCAAAAACTAAAAGAAATCAGCAATACTAAAACTATTCTAAAAGAGATGTTAAGGGATTTTTCTAAATGGAAAAAAGAAAAGTAAGAATGTATAGAAAAGGAAAATTCCAATAGAAAAGACAAAGTTGCATAGTAAAGACTGAAGTCTGAAGGTCAATCTTCTGTCTTTATATTACCTGTATAGTAAACCTTTACTGTAATGTATATAGTAAGATTGAAGACAATTTGAACAGACTAGAAGTGAAGTTAAAGTTGTAGTTTTAAAAATTCCCATCAAACAAAAGTCCAGGACCAGATGGCTGCACAGGGAAATTTTACCAAACATATAAAGAAGATATAATGCCAATACTTCTAAAATTATTTCAAAAAAATTGAAGAAGAGGGAATACTCCCAAATTCATTCTACAAACCCACTATGACCCAAAATCAAAGACACTACAAAAAGAAAAGACAACTGCTGGCCAATATCTTTGATAAATATAGATGCAAAGACTTTCAACAAAATATTAACCAATCACATCGAAAAATATATTAAAAGGGGCCATACACCATAATTAAGTAGGACTTATTCCAGGGTTCTACTTTAATGGCAGAAAATAAAGAGACCCCTTGATGAAGGTGAAAGAGGAGGATGAAAACCCTGGCCTAAAACTCAACATTTAAAAAATTAAGATCATAGCATCTGGTCCCATCACTTTATGGCAAATAGAGAAAAAGTGGAAACAGTGACATATTTTGTTTTCATGGCATCCAAAATCACTGTGGACAGTGACTAGAGCCATTAAATTGAAAGATGCTTCCTCCTTGGGAGAAAAGTTATGACAAACGTAGTGTATTAAAAAGCAGAGACATCACTTTGCTAACAAAGGACACAGGTCTGTATAGTCAAAGCTATGGTTTTTCCAGTAGCCATATATGGATGTGAGAGTTGGACCATAAAGAGCAGAGCACTGAAAAACTGTTGCTTTCAAATTGTGGTGCTGGAGAAGACTCTTGAGAGTCCCTTGGACAATGAGGAGATCAAATCAGTCAATCCTAAAGGAAATCAACCCTGAATATTAATTTTAAGGACTGATGCTGAAGCTGAAGCTCCCATACTTCAGTCACCTGATGCTAAGAGCCAACTCACTGGAAAGACCCTGATGCGAGGAAAGGCTGAGGGCAGGAAGAGTAAGGGGTGACAAGTGTGAGATGGTTGGATGGCATCATTGACTCAATGGACATGAGTTTGAGCAAACTCAGGTAGATAATAAAGGACAGGGAAGCCTGGCATGCTGTAGTCAACGGAATCAAAAACAATCAGACATGACCAAGTGACTGAACAAAATCCCAGGATCTCAGGGATAGTTCAATATTAGCAACTCAATTAATGTGATATATGACTTTAACAAAATGAAGGATAAAAATCACATGACAACTGCAATAGATGCAGAAAAAGTATTTGATAAAATTTAAGATTTATTCATCAAAATGGGTACAGAGGGAATATCATGCATGTCTTTCATGACAAAGCCACAGCTAACGATGTACACAATAGTGAAAACCTTAGAGCCTTCCTGCTAAATTCAGGACTAAGTTAAGGATACCAACTCTTGCCACTTCTATTTAACATAGCATTGGAATTCCTAGCTATAACAATAGAAAAAGAAAGAGAAGAAAAAGATTAGCAACTTAAAAGGGAAGATGTAAAACTGGTTCCAAATCAGGAAAGGAGTACAACAAGGCTGTATATTGTCACCCTGCTTATTTAACTTATATGTAGAGTACATCAGGCAAAATGCTGGGCTGAATGAAGCACAAGCTGGAATCAAGACTGCCAGAGAAAATATCAATAACCTCAGGTATGCAAATGATACCACCCTTATGGCAGAAAGTGAAGAAGAACTAAAAAGCCTCTTGATGAAATTGAAAGTGGAGAGTTAAAAGTTGGCTTAAAACTCAACATTCAGAAAACTAAAATCATGGCATCTGGTCGCATCACCTCATGGCAAATAGATGGGAAAATAATGGAAATAGTGAGACTTTATTTTGGGGCATTCCAAAATCACTGCAGATGGTGATTGCAGCCATGAAATTAAAAGACACCTGATCCTTGGAAGAAAAGTTATGACCAACCTAGACAGCATATTAAAAAGCAGAGACATTACTTTGGCAACAAGAGTCTGTCTAATCAAAGCTATGGTTTTTCCAATAGTCATGTATGGATGTGAGAGTTGGACTATAAAGAAAGCTGAGCTCCGAAGAATTGATGCTTTTGAACTGTGGTGTTGGAGAAGACTCTTAAGAGTTCCTTGGACTGCAAAGAGATCCAACCAGTCCATCCTAAAGGAAATCAGTCCTGAATATTCATTGGAAGGATGTTGCTGAAGCTGAAACTCCAATACTTTGGTCACTTGATGCAAAGAACTGAATCATTTGAAAAGACCCTGATGCTGAGAACAATTGAAAGCAGGAGGAGAAGGGGACGACAGAGGATGAGATGGCTAGATGGCATCACCGACTCAATGGACATGAGTTTGAGTAAGCTTAGGGAATTGGTGATGGACAAGAACACCTAGCGTGCTGCAGTCCATGGGGTCACAAAGAGTCACTCATGACTGGATGACTGAACTAAACTAAACTGAAAACTGTCGCTATTTCAGAGGATATGATACTTCATACATAGAACCCTAAAATCTCCATCCCCAAAACATTAGAACTATATAATTGATTCAGCAAGGTTGTATAATACAAGATCAACATACAGAAATTTGTTGTATTTCTATATACTCATTATGAAATATCAGAAAGAAGTTTAAAATAATCCTTGTTAAAGTTACCTCAATGAGAATAAAATACTTAGGAGTAAACTAAGGAGTTAATGACCTTTCTTCTGAAAACTCTAGAGGGAAATTAAAGAAATGGAAAGTTATTCTGTGTTTTTGGATCAGAAGTATTAATACTGTTAAAATGGCCATACTACCAAAAACAATCTTCAGATATAATGCCATTCCTATCAAAATACCCACAACATTTTTCAAAGAGCTAATAATAAAATTCATATGGTTGACCAGTTTTCCCAGCACCACTTGTTAAAGAGATTGTCTTTACTCCATTGTATATTCTTGCCTCCTTTGTCAAAGATAAGGTGTCCATAGGTGAGTGGATTTATCTCTGGGCTTTCTATTTTGTTCCATTGATCTATATTTCTGTCTTTGTGCCAGTACCATACTGTCTTAATGACTGTAGCTTTGTAGTAGAGCCTGAAGTCAGGCAAGTTGATTCCTCCAGTTCCATTCTTCTTTCTCAAGATTGCTTTGGCTATT
>SJXO01007611.1:30169-56949 GCA_006408615.1 Connochaetes taurinus
CAAATAGAGCTGCCTTATGACCCAGCAATTCCACCGCTGGGCATACACACCAAGGAAACCAGAATTGAAAGAGACACATGTACCCCAATGTTCATCGCAGCACTGTTTATAATAGCCAGGACATGGAAACAACCTAGATGTCCATCAACAGATGAATGGATAAGAAAGCTGTGGTACATATACACAAAGGAGTATTACTCAGCCATTAAAAAAAATTCATTTGAATCAGTTCTAATGAGATGGATGAAACTGGAGCCGATTATACAGAGTGAAGTAAGCCAGAAAGAAAAACACCAATACAGTATACTGACACATATATACGGAATTTAGAAAGATGGTAATGATGACCCTTTATGCAAGACAGCAAAAGAGACATAAATGTATAGAACGGACTTTTGGACTCTGAGGGAGAGGGAGAGGGTGGGATGATTTGGGAGAATGGCTTTGAAACATGTATACTAACATGTAAGAACGAAGTGCCAGTCTATGTTTGATACAGGATACAGGATGCTTGGGGCTGGTGCATGGGGATGATCCAGAGGGATGATATTGGGTGGGAGGTGGGAGGGAGATTCAGGAATGGGAGCTTGTATATACCCGTGGTGGATTCATGTCAATGTATGACAAAACCAATACAGTATTGTAAAGTAAAATAAAGTAAAAATAAAATTAAAAAAATAAAAAATAAATAAAATAAAATACTGGACTATTTGGAAAATTAAAATAAATAAATAAATAAAAATAAAATTCATATGGAACCAAAAAACATTTCAAATCGCCAAAGTGATCTTGAGAAGAACAGAGCTGGAGATAGCACACTCCCTGACTTCAGACTATACCATAAAGCTACAATAATCAAAAGAGTGTGGTACTGACACAGAAACAGACACATAGATCAATGGAACAGAATAAAAAACCCATCAATAATCCATTCATTTGTGATCAAATAATCTATGGCAAAGTAGGCAAAGATATACAATAGAAAAAAAGAGCTTCTCTTCAATAAGTGGTGCTGGGAAAACTTGACATTTATCTATAGAACAACGAGATTATAACATTCCCTCATACCATATACAAAAATAAAATGGTTTAAATAACTAAGTGTAAGAATGGAAGCTGAAACTCCTACAAGAGGACATAAGTAGAACATTCTTTGACATAAATTGTAGCAGTTTTCTTGGATCAGTCTCCTAAGGCAAATGAAATAAAAGCAAAAATAAATAAATGGGACCTAATTAAACTTAAAGGAATTCACATAGCAAAGAAAATCACTGACAAAACTTAAAAAACAGCATACAGAATGGGAGATAACATTTGCAAATAATGTGACCAATAAGGTGTTAATATTCAAAATATACAAACAGCTTACACAACTCAACATTAAGAAGCCAAACAACCAATCAAAATGTGGACAGAATAACTGAATAGACATTTTCCAAGGAAAACTTACAGATGAATAATAGGAACATGGATTGATGCTTAACATCACTAATTATGACAGAAATGCAAATCAAAGCAAGATATTATCTCATACCTGTTAAATGGCTATCATCAAAAAAATCTACAGATAAATAATGGAGAGTCAATGGAGAAATATGAATCTTTGTATACTACTGTTTTGAATATAAATTGGCGCAGACACTATGAAAAACACTATGAAGTTTTCTCAAAAAACTAAAAATAGAACTATCATCAGTTCAGTTCAGTCACTCAGTCATGTCCAACTCTCTATGACCCTATGGACTGCAGTATGCTCGGCTTCCTTGTCCACCACCAACTAACTCCTGGAACTTGCTCAAACTCATGTGCATCAAGTCAGTGGTGCCATACAATCATCTCATCCTCTATTGCCCCCTTCTTTTATTTCCTTCAATCGTTCCCAGCATCAGGGTCTTTTCAAATGAGTCAGTTTTTTGCATCAGGTGACCAAAGTATTGGAGTGTCAGCTTCAGCATCAGTCCTTCCAATGAGTATTCAGGGCTGATTTCCTTTAGGATGGGCTGGTTGGATCTCCTTGCATTCCAAGGGACTCTCAAGAGTCTTCTCCAAAACCATAGTTCAAAAGCATCATTTCTTTGGTGCTCAGCTTTCTTTATAATCTAACTCTTACATCCATACACAACTAGTGGAAAAACCATAGCTTTGACTAGATGGACCTTTGTCAGCAAATTAATGTCTCTGCTTTTTAATACTATATGATCAAGCAATTCCACTCCTGGGTATAAATTCAGAAAAAAATTAAATAGCCATTTGGAAAGATACATGCATCCTAATGCTCATAGCAGTACTAGTTATAATAGCCAAGACATGAAAGCAACCCAGATGCCCATCAACAACTAGATTAAGACAATTAGATTAAGAAGGTGTGGCATAAATATATGCAATAGGATATTGTTCATCAAAAAAAAAAAAAAAAATTTGCTATTACAGCAAAGTGAATGAACCTAGAGAATTTTATGCTTAGTGAAATGTCAGATAGAGAAAAACAAATACTTCCATGTGGAATCTAAAAAATAATACAAATGAGTGTACATGCAAAACAGAAACAGCTTCACAGATACAGAAAACAAACTTGTGGTTATGAAGGGGTGAAAATTGAGAGACAAATCCAGGATATGGAATTAACTGATGAAACCTGTATATAAAATAGATAAGTAACAGGGATATATTATATAGCACAGGTAATTATAGCCATCATCTTATAATAACATATAATAATGTATAATTTGCAAAAATCCTGAATTACTATGCTGTATACTTCAAACTAACACAATACTGTAAACCAACAAAGCAACAATAAAAAATAATTAACAGTGATTGCATTTATTGGAACACACCCACAGTGATCCTTGATTACAGCTTTTAGAGCCTTCATCTTAAAGTGTTATCTCCAGCATTTATGAACACAGGTTGTTCTATGTTGTCATCACTTTGCTCCTGTGATCATGTTTTAGTTTTCATTGTGCGCTGATTAGTCATTCCAGGCTCCTACAATAGTACCATTGACTTTGCGGCTTTTAAGCAACAAAAATTTATTTCTCGCATTTCCACAACCTGAAAGTCTGAGATAAGGGTGCCTAAATGGCCAGATTCTGATGAGGGCCCTCTTATAGACTGAAGACTACTCACTTCTTGCATCATCACGTGGTGGAAAGAGGAGGTGAGTGCTCTCTGGGTCCCTTTTATAAGGGCACTAATCCCATTCTTGAGGGCTCCATTCTCACAACCAAATAATTCCCAAAACTGCCTATTAGAGGTTAGGATGCCAACATATAAATTTAGGGGAACACAATCATTTGGTCTATAACCTGCAGTGAAGCTGTACTTACAAGTACACATATCATGAGTGTACAGCTCATTTAATCTTACAAACAGAACTCAGTGCAATAACCAGCAGCCAGATCTGGAATGCTCAAATGTAATTATCCTGCTACTTCAATGGTACAGGCTCTAAACCCTATAAAGAAAGCAAACAGCCATTCTATGTTAAAGAGTTCAGAATCTAGGTTAGATTTTTAGAGTTCAGCTCCCAGCTTCACCCTGGCTAACCCTCTCTGCCTGACTTTTCTCATCTCTAAAATTAGCATGATACTATAACTACCTCATAGGTATATTAAATGAGTTAACATTTGTAAAGATCTTAGAAAGTGCCTGGCCTATAATAAGCTTAAAAATGTAAGCCATTTTTATTACTTGGTTAATTTCCCCTTATACTACCTGATACCAGATGGTCCTGAAGTAAAGTGCTTGCTGAATGAATAGGAAGGAAAAATAGAAGGCCTTTACCTAACAGAATATAGTGTTTCAATGAAATTACACCATGGAGAGGAAACACTTCATCCTGTTTATATGGGAGACAAAACAGGAACTGGACTTTGACTCGGAGCTGTGTGATGGAAGATGGCATTTCTTCTGTGACCCACATTCACATTCAATAACAAGGCCAGGGAGAAATCACTTTTAGGAGACCAATAGGAATTGTCACTTAAGACTTGCTGTTTGACAAAACAGCCATTCCATTCTTTACTTCCACAGAGTCATTCCTTACACATTTCAACTGCTTCGCAACATGACTCTCCAGAGATTGAGAAACAGTGTTTCAAGTTCCATTGATCCTTAACATAACAGAGGAGAAGTGGTCACAGTGTACCAGAAAGATGCTTTCATTGATATGGTACATTCTGTTTCCATTAAAGGAAAGAAACTTTTCACTACCAGAGTGCTAGATGACTGAATGACCAAGTTAAACCTTGGGTGAGGTGGAGTCAACCACATGCCCAGGAAGTCTTAATTTAGTGGCAGAATCAAGTTTACAATAAAACCATCACTAAAACTTTGCCAGAAATGGTACAGACTTTTCTGTTTCATTTGTAAAGTGTTTATAAAGCACTCCATGCTAAATTTCCCATTGCTTTAAATAAATGTGAACAACTTCTTCTCTTTCAAATAGAGAAATTGGTGATTTATTCCCTTTTGAAATCTTTGGGGTTAGAACTCCAATAGGCAAAAGTTATTAAATGAGGATTATATAAATCTTGAAGTATATGCCAAAGATATTTTGCTGATGTGTTGACATTTTGGGAGTATGCTACTCAGCCAGAAATCTTTCTGCAATTCTTTGCTATTATTTAAAGATTATTCAAGAATTACTCTTTTCATGTATAAATTAGATGGATGGACACTTAAGAAATTCTGTAATTTCTTCATTTTCATCCTCCATTAAGTTTCCAAGCTGTTTTAGAAAAACAAGCAAACAAAGTATTCAATAGGCTAATTTTATAATTCTCTCACTAAACAGGTGTTCATTCTGTGAGGTCATAAAATTGAAATCATCATATATACTACATCATGATTTAACATTGAATTTTGGCCAGAGGTCATTACACACTTTCATAGTTATTGTTGTGATACAAATTACCTGACATGTTGCTTGAGAATTGAAATGCAAGGGAAGAATGAGAAAAATCTTAGAACTGAGGTCAGATGCTCTTGAAATTTAACCATTGCTAGTTATTGCTTCTATTACACTGGTTCTCCGCATCTCTTTGAAGCTTAGATACTGCTGTGTTCTTGTTTATTGAATCCAGTTTATTTGCCACATTTTGACAATCCCCAAGTCCCTCAGTGGCAAAGCACCTCATCTTCTGGACAAAAGCAGAGCACAAGAATTGAAGTAATAGATATTACATAGCACACTGTATACTTCCTCCCCAGAGTAAGAATAGTTTTTATCCCAGACACACTTCAAAACCTTTCATGATTTTGATGACAGTAGCAGTAAA
Source organism: Connochaetes taurinus (assembly GCA_006408615.1). Taxonomy (NCBI): domain Eukaryota; kingdom Metazoa; phylum Chordata; class Mammalia; order Artiodactyla; family Bovidae; genus Connochaetes; species Connochaetes taurinus. Next base: position 35,452 of record SJXO01007611.1, read on the forward strand.
AAATTATTTTACATGTACCAAAATAGGTAACCATAAATCTCATTTCTTTTCATAACTTTGATGATCTTAATTCACCAGTTAAGAAACTTACATAATGGCAATGTTTGGGAACTAGGAAGGTACACTTGGATGTGCCTTCATTCTGCCAGACTGGATTCATTTCTAGAAATACCACTGCATTATGTAGGATAGTAGGTGAAAAAGAGCACTGGTAACAGGATCCTTTTGAATTTAAAGAAATGTATGTGTGTGTATGATGTAAGCTTATAGGAAATGAAGTTGTTTTGGAGTTATAGGCACCCATTTTCACTCTCACTTGAATATACGACAACCTAAGTGTCCAGAATAAAAACAGATTAAATAAGCAATTGATACGGAGGTTTTCAAAATAAAAGAGATGATAATATAGGTGGGAATAAAGCCAAATACATCCAAGACACATTTATTTGTATTTATTCTATTTAATTTAGAACAAACTGCAGTCTAAAAACCAGGAAACTGGGGTTGTCATCAGTTAAATGGCTAAGACTTACAGGTTCACTTAAACAAGAACCCTGTATGTGAGACAGCAAAAGAGACACAGATGTATAGAACTGTGGGAGAGGGAGAGGGTGGGATGATTTGGGAGAATGGCATTGAAACATGTATAAAATCATATATGAAACGAATCACCACTCAGGTTCTATACATGATACTGGATGCTTGGGGCTGGTGCACTGAGACGACCCAGAAGGATGGTATGGGGAGGGAAGTGGGAGGGAGTTCAGAATGGGGAACACATGTATACCTGTGGCGGATTCATTCTGATGTATGGCAAAACCAATACAATATTGTAAAGTAATTAACCTCCAATTAAAATAAATCAATTTATATTTTAGAAAATAATTTTAAAAAAAGGAAAAAAATAAACTGATTAAGTGGATGTGCAAAAGGAAAATACATATTTATAGATTTGGATTCCAGAGTCTGAACTGGGCAAAGAATAGAAGGGGTTTTAACATTGACATGGCAGCCATGACAAGTAGATGCAGGTTAGCTACACCCTCACAGAGAGACACACTCACAGGGGCCAATACTTACCTACAGGGAATTCAGTTGGCTTTTTCCTAGCATGAGGAGATCTATGCTGGGGTTTCAACCTGCAGTATATTATTTAAAGAAACTTAGAAAAGGCAGAGGAACCAGAGATCAAATTGCCAACATCCACTGGATCATGGAAAAAGCAAGAGAATTCCAGAAAAACATCTATTTCTGCTTTATTGACTATGCCAAGGCCTTTGACTGTGTGGATCACAATAAACTGTGGAAAATTCTGAGAGAGATGGGGGATACCAGACCACCTAACCTGCCTCTTGAGAAATCTGTATGCAGGTCAGGAAGCAACAGTTAGAACTGGACATGGAACAACAGACTGGTTTCAAATAGGAAAATGAGTACGTCAAGGTTGTATATTGTCACCCTGCTTATTTAACTTCTATGCAGAGTACATCATGAGAAATGCTGGACTGGAAGAAACACAAGCTGGAATCAAGATTGCCAGGAGAAATATCAATAACCTCAGATATGCAGATGACACCACCCTTATGGCAGAAAGTGAAGAGAAGCTAAAAAGCCTCTTGATGAAAGTGAAAGAGGATAGTGAAAAAGTTGGCTTAAAGCTCAACACTCAGAAAATGAAGATCATGGCATCTGGTCCCATCACTTCACGACAAATAGATGGGGAAACGGTAGAAACAGTGTCAGACTTTATCTTTTGGGGCTCCAAAATCACTGCAGATGGTGACTGCAGCCATGAAACTAAAAGATGCTTACTCGTTGGAAGAAAAGTTATGAGCAACCTAGATAGTATATTCAAAAGCAGAGACATTACTTTTCCGACTAATGTCCATCTAGTCAAGGCTATGGTTTTTCCTGTGGTCATGTATGGATGTGAGAGTTGGACTGTGAAGAAGGCTGAGTGCCGAACAATTGATGCTTTTGATCTGTGATGTTGGAGAAGACTCTTGAGGGTCCCTTGGACTGCAAGGAGATCCAACCAGTCCATTCTGAAGGAGATCAACCCTGGGATTTCTCTGGAAGGAATGATGCTAAAGCTGAAGCTCCAGTACTTTGGCCACCTGATGCGAAGAGTTGACTCACTGGAAAAAGACTCTGATGCTGGGAGGGATTGGGGACATGAGGAGAAGGGGACGACCCAGAATGAGATGGCTGGATGGCATCACGGACTCAATGGACGTGTGTCTGGGTGAACTCCGGGAGTTGGTGATGGACAGGGAGGCCTGGCGTGCTGCGATTCACGGGGTCGCGAAGAGTCGGACACGACTGAGCCACTGAACTGAACTGAACTGAACTGAACTGAAGGCACTCTGTTACAGGTAAAGTTCAACTATAAGGCAGATTTGCCATACATTAACATATTTGTCCTTGATATTCTTTTTAGAATTCCTATTTTATTCAGCCTGGTCTATTAGTCTAAAGTTAATCTTAAATTTAGATTTTGCCCTTGAACATAAAAGTCCTCCGTAACTGAGGTGAATCTTAAGGCCTTCTTTTGACTGCCCTGTTGCCAGTAATCAAGAGTTTATTTTGTGCCCAATTACTTGAAAATAAAATGAATCTCCTAGCTTCACCCAGGCTGTTCCTTTGGTCATGATTTGGAGGCAGACATTTGCCAAAATACCCTCTGAAATATGTGTTTCATTTCAACCAACTCAGTAAATGTTGAAAATGCGACCTTTTAAATCATAGAAACTTAACAAATGAAATGGTCTCTTAACTGTGGTATGAAATACATATTTAAGTAGAAGATATTTAATTACTCCATACATTTTACACAACAGGAACTATGCTAAATTTTAATGATGACAATGGACCCTAAAATTTTTTGAAGAAAAAAATATATATATAAACAGAAAATTACAAAATAAGTTCTAAAAAATATTTATCTACTTTCAGTTCAGTTCAATCACTTGTAGTCATGTCCATCTCTTAGCGACCCCATGGACTGCAGCATGCCAGGCTTCCCTGTCCATCACCAACTCCCAGAGCTTGCTCAAACTCATGTCCATTGAGTCGGTGATGCCATCCAAGCATCTCATCCTCTGCCATCCCCTTCTCCTCCTGCCTTCCATGTTGCACAGCATCAGGGTTTTTTTCAAATGAGGGTTCTTCCCATCAGGTGGTCAAAGTATTGGAACTTCAGCTTCAGCATCAGTCCTTCCAATGAATATTCAGGACTGATTTCCTTCGAGATGGACTGGTTGGATCTCCTTGCAGTCCAAGAGACCCCAAGAGTCTTCTCCAACACCACCATTGAAAAACTGCGTTTTCTTGGCTTTTGCCCTGCTTCATTCTGTACTCCAAGGCCAAATTTATCTGTTTCTCTAGGTGTTTCTTGACTTCCTACTTTTGCTTTCCAGTTCCCTATAGCGAAAAAGACATCTTTTGGGGGTGTTAGTTCTAGAAGGTCTTGTAGGTCTTCATAGCTTCAACTTCAGCTTCTTCAGCATTACTAGTCAGGGCATAGACTCAGATTACTGTGATATTGAATGGTTTGCCTTGGAAACGAACAGAGATCATCCTGTCATTTTTGAGATTGCATCCAAGTACTGCACTTTGGACTCTTTTCTACTATGCTGGATACTCCATTTCTTCTAAGAGATTCTAAGGGATTCTTGCCCACAATAGTAGATATAATGGTTATCTGAATTAAATTTACCCATAACAGTCCATTTTAGTTCTCTGATTCCTAAAATGTCGATGTTCACTCTTGCCATCTCCTGTTTGACCACTTCGAATTTGCCTTGATTTATGGACCTAACATTCCAGGTTCCTATGCAATATTGCTCTTTACAGCATTGGACTTTGCTTCATCACCAGTCACATCCACAACTGGGTGCTGTTGCTTTGGCTCTGTCTCTTCATTCTTTCTGGAGTTATTTCTCCACTGATCTCCAGTAGCATATTTGGCACCTACTGACCTGGGGAGTTCATCTTTCAGTGTCCTATCTTTTTGTTTTTTCATATTGTTCATGCGGCTCTCAAGGCAAGAACACTGAAGTGATTTGCCATTCCCTTCTCCAGTGTACCTCATTTTGTCATATCAGTTTGCTTCTTTTGAATCATTAAGTGTTATGAAAAGTATTAAATATTTCTTCCAACATCACTCTGCTAGTAAATGACAGAGTCAGGGTTCAAGGAGCTCTGGCTCTAAAGCTTGTCATTTTAGCCTCTAATATCAGATTTCCTAGCAAGTCTACTGAATTGCAAATCAATTTGGGCAAAAATAGATTAATAAATTATCTGAGGATATGACTGATTGGTTTCTTACAGTGACACACCTAGGGTAACATGAAAGCTTGGACATGGCTATTTTGGAAGCAATACAGCAAGCAAGTTAATAACCTGTGTACTAGTCATATTTGAGGGAGTTCCATGAGCTCACTGAGGTCATAGACATGACATTGAAGGAATTCATCCAGCTGAAATAAAAAACAGAAGTTACAGAATTAGCACCAAAAGACAGAAATGTAACCAAGCCTGGAGATTTCCTGGCAAGAATAAAAAGTTGTGGAAAACTCATCTGCTTGTCTGGTCTAGTAAAACCTGACTGAATTATTAGAGAAAGGTAAAAAATTAAACTAAAAAGATCTATTTTCAGGATTCCTACCAAGTGAACATTTTTGGATTGAACCAAAAAGCAGAGAAGTGAGGTACAACCGATTACAAAACAGTATATGAGTTATGAAACCACTTGAATAATTATATCTTGCCACTGTGGTTCCTTCTGAATCTTAAACTGAAGTCTACCCCTGCTAAGTGCACAGAGAGTTCTCTGTCAGAGCATGCTCACATGTCTCCTGAAGTGATTGGAGACAAAACCTCAGTAATAGTTTAAAAGTTGGTTAGTTTGCTAATTATTTCCTTTTTTATTCTTCTTTTTAGAAAAATAGATTTTGTTCTTCTCAAAGAAATAGGATAAGGTGAGTTTTTAACACAGGGTCAGGCCATCCACATTGGTCAATACAAATCTCAGTGTACTTGTAAAACAAGTACACAAGATAAAGGGAGAGAGATTGAGAACAACTACTCTGCAACTCATAGCTTATTATGAACACATTTTATTTTTCTCTTTGTATTAATATATCATTAAATCATATTTGTTAAAGGACAAAGAGTAAAACATGTTTCCAATAGCTTGGTGTCAAGAATTGTGGAGTGAAGTGAGCACTTTTGTTTGTTTCTTCTATGTTTGAAACTCCCACTATATATATATATATATATATATATGGAATTTAGAAAGATGGTAATGATAACCCTGTATGCGAGACAGCAAAAGAGAAACAGATGTATAGAACAGTCTTTGGACTCTGTGGGAGAGGGACAGGGTAGGATGATTTGAGGGAATGGCATTGAAACATGTATAATATCATATATGAAATGAATTGCCAGTCCAAGTTCGATGCATGATACTGGATGCTTGAGACTGGTGCACTGAGACGACCCAGAGGGATGGTATGGGGAGGTAGAAGGGAGGGGGGTTCAGGATGGGGGACACGTGTATACCTGTGGTGGATTCATGTTGATGTATGGCAAAACCAATACAATATTGTAAAGTAATTAACCTCCAATTAAAATAAATATATTTATATATTTTTTAAAATAGAAAGCTCCCACTTTAAAAAGACTGGATTATTTAGAAATAGCAAATAAGTAAAAATATTTGGCTAAAAGAAAAAGGTAGAATCAGAAGATCAATAATTCTCAGCAATTTCTGATTTCATCTTACTCCCAACATATTCAGATTGACTGGTATCAACCTCTTACTCAAGATTAAAATTCTAGCTACTATATCTTTAAAAATGCAAGATCTACCTGGGAAAGTCTCCCAGCCTGAGCTTTAGTCTTGGTATAGGAGTCAATCAGAGCCAGAATAAATGTTTAAAAAGAGAATAAATGAAACAAGAATATTGGGGGGAATTTAAAAATTGTTAGTGCATTTAATCAAAAGCCCAAATAATATAATGAATAACATCAGAAGATGATTAGTAATTTATAAAATAACTCAACCATGACTTCCCTGGTGGTCCAGTGGCTAAAACTCAACATACCCAATCCAGAGGGCCCAGTTTCAATCCCTGTTCAAGGAACTTGATCCCAGAAACTGCAACCAAAAGATCATGTATGCTGCAACTAAGACACAGAAGAGCCAAATAAATAAATAGAAATTTAGAAAATAAATCAACTAAGTCAGAAGGCAATGGCAACCCACTCCAGTACTCTTGCCGGACAAATCTCATGGACGGAGGAGCCTGGTAGACTGCAGTCCATGGAGTCGCTAAGAGTCGGACACGACTGAGTGACTTCATGCATTGGAGAAGGAAATGGCAATCCACTCCATGTTCTTGCCTGGAGAATCCCAGGGACGGGGGAGCCTGGTGGGCTGCCATCTCTGGGGTTGCACAGAGTTGGACACGACTGAAGCAACTTAGCATCAGCAGCAGCAAGTCCCATAAAATGAAAGGAAACAAGAGAATCACTGGCAAATCAAAGAGATGGTTTTTGAACTGAAAGATAGGCATACGAAATACAGTGTCCATCCAGTAGAAATTTAAGAAGAAAACAAAATATCATAAAAAAAAATAGAGGACAAAGATGAAAATGTGGACTCGATTTTATCCAACTTGCAATTTAAGAAGTTAGCAAACCACATTTTGCTGAGACTGACAGAAGATGTAAGATGCTAGAACAGAGATAAAAGCCTTTGATACTCATGACACAGCAAGCAACATGAGTATCAGTATATTTATGTCAGTTTCTCTTCCTCCAAATTTTCCAAGGGGATCTTACAGGCCTAGATGGATGTCTGCTCATGCAGTAGGTGACATTGTAGAAGAAAAACTTGAAGCTAAGTAACGCAAAATTGTTATCATGGGAATAAACAAGCAGCTGTTTATAATGGAGAAAGACACTCTCCCTACCTTTTCAAGCTGTATTCAAATTTGTTTTTTGGTCTGAATGGAGACACTATCTTTATATTCCAAGGTTGTTTGTTATGTATTAATAATACTTGTCAAAGACAGTATGGAACAAATAGTCTGTGTTTCTGCTCAGAAAAATGTGCACAAAAGTGAGAGCCTTATCAAAAATATTTTTTTACAGCAAGCATGAAGTCATCACAAATACATTAGAAAAAAATTTCATAAGATGAAAAAGAGATTAAAAAAACTTCAACTAAAAGTTGAATCTTCAATTAATGTTCAGTACTGTTCAGTTGATCAGTCGTGTCTGACTCTTTGCAACCCCATGGACCCCACGGATTCCATGGATGCAGCATGCCAGGCCTCCCTGTCCATCACCAACTCCCAGAGCGTACTCAAACTCATTTCCATCACATCGGTGATGCCATCCAACCATCTCATCCTCTGTTGTCCTCTTCTCCTCCTGTCCTCAATCTTTCCTAGCATAAGGGTCTTTTCAAATGAGTCAGTTTTTTGCATCAGGTGGCAAAAGTATTGCAATTTCAGCTTCAACATCAGTCCTTCCAATGAATATTCAGGACTGATTTCCTTTAGGATGGACTGGTTGGATCTCCTTGCAGTCCAAGGGACTCTCAAGAGTCTTCTCCAACACTACAGTTCAAAAGCATCAATTCTTTGGTGCTCAGTTTTCTTTACAGTCCAACTCTCACATCCATACATGACTTCTGGTGAAATGATAGCCTTGACTAGACAGATTTTTGTTAGCAAGGCTATGTTTCTGCTTTTTAACATGCTGTCTAGGTTGGTCATGGTTGGTCATAACTTTTCTTCCAAGGAGTAAGCATCTTTTAATTCCGTGGTTGCAGTCACCATCTGCACTGATTTTGGAGCCCAAAAAATAAAGTTTGTCACTGTTTTCACTGTTTCTCCATCTATTTGCCATGAAGAGACGGGACTGGATGCCATGATCTTAGTTTTCTGAATGTTGAGCTTTAAGTCAACTTTTCCACTCTCCTCTTTCACTTTAACTGTTCAGATTCATCTCTGTATTCTGGGAATTTAAAAATGTTATTACTGCACATCTTTTAATTACCACTAAATCATTCAGGTGTGACCTAAATCGAATCCCTTACAATTATACAGTGGAAGTGAGAAATATATTCAAGGAATTAGATGTGACAGACAGAGTGCCTGATGAACTTCATCAAGAGGCTCTTTAGTTTTTCTTCACTTTCTGCTATAAGGGTGGTATCATATGCATATCTTAGGTTATTGATATTTCTCCCAGAAATCTTGATTCCAGCTTGTGCTTCTTCCAGCCCAGTGTTTCTCATGGTGTACTCTGCATATGAGTTAAATAAGCAGGGTGACAATAGACAGACTTGATGTACTCCTTTTCCTATTTAGAACCAGTCTGTTGTTCCATGTCCAGTTCTAACTGTGGCTTCCTGACCTGCATATAAGTTTCTCAAGAGGCAGGTCAGGTGGTCTGGTATTCCCATCTCTTTCAGAATTTTCCACAGTTTATTGTGATCCACACAGTCAAAGGCTTTAGCATAGTCAATAAAGCAGAAATAGATGTCTTTCTGGAACTCTCTTACTTTTTCCATGATCCAGGGGATGTTGGCAATTTGATATCTGGTTCCTCTGCCTTTTCTAAAACCAGCTTGAACATCTGGAAGTTCATGGTTCACGTATTGCTGAAGCCTGGCTTGGAGAATTTTGAGCATTACTTTACTAGCATGTGAGATGAATGCAATTTTATGGTAGTTTGAGCAGTCTTTGGCATTGCCTTTCTTTGGGATAGGAATGAAAACTGACCTTTTCCAGTCCTGTGGCCACTGCTGAGTTTTCCAAATTTGCTGGCATATTGAGTGCAGCACTTTCACAGCATCATTTTTCAGGATTTGAAATAGCTCAACTAGAATTCCATCATCTCCACTAGCTTTGTTCATAGTGATGCTTTCTAAGCTAAGGCCCACTTGACTTTATATTCCAGGACATCTGGTTCTAGGTGAGTGATCACACCATGGTGATTATCTTGGTCATGAAGCTCTTTTTCTGTACAGTTCTTCTGTGTATTCTTGCCACCTCTTCTTAATATCTTCTGCTTCAGTTAGGTCCATACCATTTCTGTCCTTTATCGAGTCCATCTTTGCATGAAATGTTCCCTTGGTATCTCTAATTTTCTTGAAGAGATCTCTAGTCTTTCCCATTCTGTTGTTTTCCTCTATTTCTTTGCATTGATCGCTGAAGAAGGCTTTCTTATCTTTCCTTGCTATTCTTTGGAACTCTGCATTCAGATGCTTATATCTTTCCTTTTCTCCTTTGCTTTTCGCTTCTCTTCTTTTCACAGCTATTTGTAAGGCCTCCCCAGACAGCCATTTTGCTTTTTTGCATTTCTTTTCCATGGGGATGGTCTTGATCCCTGTCTCCTGTACAATGTCATGAACCTCCGTCCATAGTTCATCAGGCACTCTGTCTATCAGATCTAGTCCCTTAAATCTATTTCTCACTTCCACTGTATAATCATAAGGGATTTGATTTAGGTCATACCTGAATGGTCTAGTGGTTTTCCCTACTTTCTTCAATTTAAGTCTGAATTTGGCAATAAGGAGTTCATGATCTGAGCCACAGTCAGCTCCCAGTCTTGTTTTTGCTGACTGTATAGAGCTTCTCCATTTTTGCCTATAAAGAATATAATCAATCTGATTTCTTTGTTTACCATCTGGTGATGTCCGTGTGTAGAGTCTTCCCTTCTGTTGTTGGAAGAGGGTGTTTGTTATGACCAGTGCTTTCTCTTGGCAAAACTCTATTAGCTTTTGCCCTGCTTCATTCCATATTCCATGGCCAACTTTGCCTGTTACTCCAGGTGTTTCTTGACTTCCTACTTTTGCATTCCAGTCCCTACAATGAAAAAGACATCTTTTGGGGGATGTTAGCTCTAAAAGGTCTTGTAGGTCTTCATAGAACCGTTCAACTTCAGTTTCTTCAGTGTTACTAGTTGGGGCATAGGCTTGGATTACTGTGATATTGAATGGTTTGCCTTGGAAACGAACAGATATCATTCTGTCATTTTTGAGATTGCATCCAAGTATTGCATTTCGGACTCTTTTGTTGACCATGATGGCTACTCCATTTCTTCTGAGGGATTCCTGCCCACAGTAGTAGATATAATGGTCATCTGAGTTAAATTCACCCATTCCAGTCCATTTTAGTTCAAAAATTTCATAAGATGAAAAAGAGATTAAAAAAACTTCAACTAAAAGTTGAATCTTCAATTAATGTTCAGTACTGTTCAGTTGATCAGTCGTGTCTGACTCTTTGCAACCCCATGGACCCCACGGATTCCATGGATGCAGCATGCCAGGCCTCCCTGTCCATCACCAACTCCCAGAGCGTACTCAAACTCATTTCCATCACATCGGTGATGCCATCCAACCATCTCATCCTCTGTTGTCCTCTTCTCCTCCTGTCCTCAATCTTTCCTAGCATAAGGGTCTTTTCAAATGAGTCAGTTTTTTGCATCAGGTGGCAAAAGTATTGCAATTTCAGCTTCAACATCAGTCCTTCCAATGAATATTCAGGACTGATTTCCTTTAGGATGGACTGGTTGGATCTCCTTGCAGTCCAAGGGACTCTCAAGAGTCTTCTCCAACACTACAGTTCAAAAGCATCAATTCTTTGGTGCTCAGTTTTCTTTACAGTCCAACTCTCACATCCATACATGACTTCTGGTGAAATGATAGCCTTGACTAGACAGATTTTTGTTAGCAAGGCTATGTTTCTGCTTTTTAACATGCTGTCTAGGTTGGTCATGGTTGGTCATAACTTTTCTTCCAAGGAGTAAGCATCTTTTAATTCCGTGGTTGCAGTCACCATCTGCACTGATTTTGGAGCCCAAAAAATAAAGTTTGTCACTGTTTTCACTGTTTCTCCATCTATTTGCCATGAAGAGACGGGACTGGATGCCATGATCTTAGTTTTCTGAATGTTGAGCTTTAAGTCAACTTTTCCACTCTCCTCTTTCACTTTAACTGTTCAGATTCATCTCTGTATTCTGGGAATTTAAAAATGTTATTACTGCACATCTTTTAATTACCACTAAATCATTCAGGTGTGACCTAAATCGAATCCCTTACAATTATACAGTGGAAGTGAGAAATATATTCAAGGAATTAGATGTGACAGACAGAGTGCCTGATGAACTTCATCAAGAGGCTCTTTAGTTTTTCTTCACTTTCTGCTATAAGGGTGGTATCATATGCATATCTTAGGTTATTGATATTTCTCCCAGAAATCTTGATTCCAGCTTGTGCTTCTTCCAGCCCAGTGTTTCTCATGGTGTACTCTGCATATGAGTTAAATAAGCAGGGTGACAATAGACAGACTTGATGTACTCCTTTTCCTATTTAGAACCAGTCTGTTGTTCCATGTCCAGTTCTAACTGTGGCTTCCTGACCTGCATATAAGTTTCTCAAGAGGCAGGTCAGGTGGTCTGGTATTCCCATCTCTTTCAGAATTTTCCACAGTTTATTGTGATCCACACAGTCAAAGGCTTTAGCATAGTCAATAAAGCAGAAATAGATGTCTTTCTGGAACTCTCTTACTTTTTCCATGATCCAGGGGATGTTGGCAATTTGATATCTGGTTCCTCTGCCTTTTCTAAAACCAGCTTGAACATCTGGAAGTTCATGGTTCACGTATTGCTGAAGCCTGGCTTGGAGAATTTTGAGCATTACTTTACTAGCATGTGAGATGAATGCAATTTTATGGTAGTTTGAGCAGTCTTTGGCATTGCCTTTCTTTGGGATAGGAATGAAAACTGACCTTTTCCAGTCCTGTGGCCACTGCTGAGTTTTCCAAATTTGCTGGCATATTGAGTGCAGCACTTTCACAGCATCATTTTTCAGGATTTGAAATAGCTCAACTAGAATTCCATCATCTCCACTAGCTTTGTTCATAGTGATGCTTTCTAAGCTAAGGCCCACTTGACTTTATATTCCAGGACGTCTGGTTCTAGGTGAGTGATCACACCATGGTGATTATCTTGGTCATGAAGCTCTTTTTTTGTACAGTTCTTCTGTGTATTCTTGCCACCTCTTCTTAATATCTTCTGCTTCAGTTAGGTCCATACCATTTCTGTCCTTTATCGAGTCCATCTTTGCATGAAATGTTCCCTTGGTATCTCTAATTTTCTTGAAGAGATCTCTAGTCTTTCCCATTTTGTTGTTTTCCTCTATTTCTGTGCATTAATCGCTGAGGAAGGCTTTCTTATCTCTCCTTGCTATTCTTTGGAACTCTGCATTCAGACGCTTATATCTTTCCTTTTCTCCTTTGCTTTTCGCTTCTCTTCTTTTCACAGCTATTTGTAAGGCCTCCTCAGACAGCCATTTTGTTTTTTTGCATTTCTTTTCCATGGAGATGGTCTTGATCCCTGTCTCCTGTACAATGTCACGAGCCTCCATCGATAGTTCATCAGGCACTCTACCAGATCTATTCCCTTAAATCTATTTCTCAGTTCCACTGTATAATCATAAGGGATATGATTTAGGTCATACCTGAATGGTCTAGTGGTTTTCCCTATTTTCTTCAATTTAAGTCTGAATTTGGCAATAAGGAGTTCATGATCTGAGCCACAGTCAGCTCCCAGTCTTGTTTTTGCTGACTGTATAGAGCTTCTCCATTTTTGCCTATAAAGAATATAATCAATCTGATTTCTTTGTTTACCATCTGGTGATGTCCGTGTGTAGAGTCTTCCCTTCTGTTGTTGGAAGAGGGTGTTTGTTATGACCAGTGCTTTCTCTTGGCAAAACTCTATTAGCTTTTGCCCTGCTTCATTCCATATTCCATGGCCAACTTTGCCTGTTACTCCAGGTGTTTCTTGACTTCCTACTTTTGCATTCCAGTCCCTACAATGAAAAAGACATCTTTTGGGGGATGTTAGCTCTAAAAGGTCTTGTAGGTCTTCATAGAACCGTTCAACTTCAGTTTCTTCAGTGTTACTAGTTGGGGCATAGGCTTGGATTACTGTGATATTGAATGGTTTGCCTTGGAAACGAACAGATATCATTCTGTCATTTTTGAGATTGCATCCAAGTACTGCATTTCGGACTCTTTTGTTGACCATGATGGCTACTCCATTTCTTCTGAGGGATTCCTGCCCACAGTAGTAGATATAATGGTCATCTGAGTTAAATTCACCCATCCCAGTCCATTTTAGTTCTCTGATTCCTAGAATGTCAGTGTTCACTCCTGCCATCTCCTGTTTGACCACTTCCAATTTTCCTTGATTCATGGACCTGACATTCCAGGTTCCTATGAATTTTGCTCTTTACAACATCAGACCTTCCTTCTATCACCAGTTGCATCCACAACTGTTAATTGTTTTTGCTTTGGCTCCATCTTTCTGGAGTTATTTCTCCATTGATCTCCAGTAACATATTGGGCACCTACGGACTCAGGGAGTTCCCCCTTCAGTATCCTATCATTTTGCCTTTTCATATTGTTCATGGGATTCTCAAGGCAAGAATAACTGAAGTGGTTTGCCATTCCCTTCTCCAGTGAACCACATTCTGTCTGACTTCTCCACCATGACCTGTCCATCTTGGGTGGCCCCACATGGCATGGCTTAGTTTCACTGAATTAGACAAGGCTGTGGTCCATGTGATCAGATTGGCTACTTTTCTGTGATTATGGTTTCAGTGTGTCTGCCCTCTGATGCCCTCTCACAACACCTACCATCTTACTTGAGTTTCTCTAACCTTGGACATGGGGTATCTCTTCCTGGCTGCTCCAGCAAAGCGCAGCTGCTGCTCCTTACCTTGGACGAGGAGTATCTCCTCAGGGCTGCCCCTCCTGACCTTGAATGTGGAGTTGCTCCTCTCGGCCCTCCTGCACCCACACAGCCGCCACTCCTTGATTTGATATTGTCAAGCTAATTAACATATCATCTTCTCTGTCACCATTCTTTTATATACATGATCAGAGTACCTGAAATCTCAGAAAGGTTCCAGTGTTCAATACAGTATTAACTAGAGTCAATAGGCTGTACATTTGATCTCTAGATATATTCATCCTAATAATTACACCTTTGTACCTTTTGACCAGGACTTTCCTGGTGGTTCAGTGGTAAAATATCCACCTGCAAAGCACGAGTTGCAGGAGACATAATTTTGATCCCTGGGCTGAGATGATCCCCTGGAGGAGGGTGAGAGGATAACAGGTAGGAAGGTCAGGGTCCCCACGTGGCAGAAGGAAATTAACTGCAAATGGCAGATGTTGTTTTCCTTCTCTACACAAAATTAAAAGAGGCTTCTTTTAATTCTGTGCTGACAACATCTGGTTCTGAGCTAACCAAAGTGCTTTTCTTATGGAAATATTTTTCTTAAGCTATGTTAATAAAACTATGTATTTGCTTTGGAATCTGCCTTTCTTCAAAATGATTCCACCTAAGACTAACTTTTTTCTTTTCTCAAACCTTGGGCTGATAATGGCTCAACAAACCAGTATTTCTGTCAATTGTTTTATAGCCAGGAGATGACACACTTCGTGCCATCCTATTTCAAAAGTGCATATTATGGGAGGGGGCCTGGTGAAACTCCCTCAACCTTGAGGTGTCTCTCTTATTTAATTAATAGCTTTCTAATTGATGTAAAACACCTTCCAAAAAACTAGCAAAGGGGCATTATTTCTGCCCCCTTTTGATGTCTCTGTCAGAAGCTTTCCCTACCTCTGCTGCTGCTAAGTCGCTTCAGTCGTGTCCGACTCTGTGCAACCCCATAGATGGCAGCCCACCAGGCTCCGCCATCTCTGGGATTCTCCAGGCAAGAACACTGGAGTGGGTTGCCATTTCCTTCTCCAATGCATGACAGTGAGAAGTGAAAGTGAAGTCGTTCAATAGTGCCTGACTCTTCCCAACCTCATGGACCTCAGCCACCAGGCTCCTCAGTCCATGGGAGTTTCTAAGCAAGAGTATTGGAGTGGGTTGCCATTGCCTTCTCCTTCCTATCTCTATTATACTTCAGAAATACTTTGATACAAAAAAAAACTCCAAGTAGGCAAGCTTCGTCTCTGATCCTGGATTGAAATCCTCTCCTCCAGAGGTCACAAATCCCAGTGTAACACACAGCTTGCAGCAGTAACCATTCAAGGGCATGAATCAAGAATCATTGGGACAGAGAAGCCTGGTGGGAGTCCATAGGATTGCAGAGTCAGACACAACTGAAGCGATTTAGTGTGCATGCACACCTTTTGACCAACATTATCCCATTTATCCAACCCCTCATAAGTATTGCCCTATTCTCTGCTTCATGTATTTGACTTATTTAGATTTCATTTATAAGTGGGATCATAAAGTGTTTCTTTCCTTCTGGATCTGGCTTATTTCAGTGAGCATAATGTCCTTCAGCCTCATCTAGTTCAGTTCAGTTCAGTCGCTCAGTCGTGTCTGACTCCTTGCGATCCCATGAACCGCAGCACTCAAGACCTCCCTGTCCATCACCAACTCCCAGAGTCTATCCAAACCCATGTCCATCAAGTCGGTGATGCCATCCAACCATCTCATCCTCTGTCGTCCCCTTCTCCTCCTGCCCTCAATCTTTCCCAGCATTAGGGTCTTTTCAAATGAGTCAGCTCTTCATATCAGGTGGCCAAAGTACTGGA
The DNA here is from genome assembly GCA_006408615.1 of Connochaetes taurinus. Classification (NCBI taxonomy): domain Eukaryota; kingdom Metazoa; phylum Chordata; class Mammalia; order Artiodactyla; family Bovidae; genus Connochaetes; species Connochaetes taurinus. The sequence continues at coordinate 51,096 of SJXO01007611.1, forward strand.
GTTTCAGTTTCAACATCAGTCCTTCCAATGAACAATCAGGACTGATCTCCTTTAAGATGGACTGGTTGGACCTCCTTACAGTCCAAGGGACTCTTAAGAGTCTTCTCCAACACCACAGTTCAAAAGCATCAATTCTTCGGCACTCAGCTTTCTTTATAGTCTAACTCTCACATCCATACATGACTACTGGAAAAAGCATAGCCTTGACTAGACAGACCTTTGTTGGCAAAGTAATGTCTCTGCTTTTCAATATGCTGTCTAGGTTGGTCATAACTTTCCTTCCAAGGAGTAAGCAATTTCATGGCTACAATCACTATCTGCAGTGATTTTGGAGCCCCAAAAAAATAAAGGCTGACACTGTTTCTACTGTTTCCCCATCTATTTGTCATGAAGTGATGGGACCAGATGCCATGATCTTCGTTTTCTGAATGTTAAGCTTTAAGCCAACTTTTTCACTCTTCTCTTTCACTTCCATCAAAAGGCTCTTTAGTTCTTCTTCACTTTCTGCCATAAGGGTGGTGTCATCTGCATATCTGAGGTTATTGATATTTCTCCCGGCAATCTTGATTCCAGCTTGTGCTTCCTCCAGCCCAGCATTTCTCATGATGTACTCTGCATAGAAGTTAAATAAGCAGGGTGACAACATATAGCCTTGACATACTCCTTTTCCTATTTGGAGCCAGTCTGTTGTTCCATGTCCAGTTCTAACTGTTGCTTCCTGACCTGCATACAAGTTTCTCAAGGAAGATCCAAGTTTGTCACAAATGGCAGAATCTCCTTGTTTAAGACTAAATAATATTTCATCATATATGCATATGTACATATATCATAATTTATTCATTCTTTCATCCATTCTGTAACAAAACAAAAAAACAGGCTGTTTTTCAAAATGGTCAAAGAGTAATTTTCTCAGGTCCTGTTGTTAGTGTTTTCACATATACCATATTACATTAGCCTCTAAACCTTTGCCATTAGAGTGTAGTCAGATTTATTAAATTTGAATTTACAAGAGCTCCAGGTGCTTCATGGGCAGTAAAGTTAATGAACCAACCACTGTTCTAAAAAACCTTTTGAGGTGGGAATTTTTGTGTATTAAAAGGGGATTCCCAGGTGGCTCACTGGTAAAGAATCTGCCTGCCAATTCAGGAGACTCAGGAGATAAAGATTTGTTTCCTGGGTTGGGAAGACCCCCTGGAGTAGAAAATAGCAATCCATTCCAGTATTATTGCCTGGAAAATTTCATGGACAGAGGAGCCTGATGGGCTAAGTTCGTGGAATCACAAAAAATTGAACATGACTGAGCAACTGAGCACACACACAATGCTAAAATAACAGCCACAGAGGCACTGCCTTGTCCAAGTGGTAAGTCAAGATTCAAACCCATGTACTCTTTATCTAAAGGTCATGTTTTTGTTTTTTGATTTTTCTTTTTATGCTTCCTTAATATTCTATTTTAACAATCCAACAGAAGGTACTTATTAACCACCAAACTTGTACAAAATACTGTCCTTGGGAATGTGTCTAATATAACCATAATTTCAGTTGAAGCTACAATCCATATCTTCTCTTCAGAAGGTAAAATTAAAAAGAAGCAAAATTGTCCACCTGGAGGTGGGTGTCAGGCTCTCTTCCTTGCGTTTACTGCCAAGGAGTATGTGAGCTGGAGCGGGACAGTGCTTAGAGCACTACTGAGCTATGATCAGGGTAGGACATTCTGTGCAACAAAGACAAATCAGGGCTTTCCTGGTGGCTCAGTGGTAAAGAATCTGCCTGTCAATTCAGGAGACTGGGGTTCAATTTCCGGCCCAAGAAGATCCCACGTGGGGAGGAGCAACTAAGCCTGTGTGCCACAACTACTGAGCTCTAGAGCCTAGCAACCACAACTACTGAAGTCTGCACACCCTAGAGTCTATGCTCCACAGCAAGAGAAGCCACTGCAATGAGAAGCCCACACACAGCAACTAGCCACAACTAGAGAAAAGCCCACGCAGCAACAAAGACCCAGTATAGCCATAAATTAAATACAAATTATTTTTTAAAAGTGTCAGATATTAGTGTCTCTAACTGATCAATTTAAAAGAAGTTGTTATTTGAAAAGTACTGTGATTGATCAGCCACCAAACATGAGATTATGATTTATCTTTGAATTTGTTGTTGTGTTTGTTTCAGGGTCAGTGGCTAACAGAATGGAAAATATTCAGCTAAATATTTTGAGACATCTTGTTGGTATGAGAACAAGTTTAGTTATTTTGTCCTGTTTCTTGACCTGAAGAAGGGTCTTTTACCTATGCTTGATGTTTAGCAGTGCTGTGATCAAAGAACATGCTTCCCTTGCCTTAAGATGACTTACATCATCTATCTTGTCTGGCAATTTCTAGCTCATCTTTTTCTTCCAGTACCATAAAACCACACACCTCATGGGACCCTAGGAAACTGAGCAAACTAAAATGTATCTGCACTCATTTTGTGTCCTACTTTGCCACTTACATTCTGGAGGAAATGAATACTCTATTAAAAGGATATTAAATGCTAGTAGATCAAAACATTGGGTTGGATAAAAACCATAGAAGAAAAAAATCATAGATTCTTGCCAGGTTTTGTCATTCTGGAGAACTCTGGGTATGTTTTATAATTTTTCTATCTTATTCTCTCATTATAGTGACTGATACACTATTCCTTCACCAATTGAAGGGCAAGTTTATGTACAGGCTGTTCTAAAAGCCATTGGCAAACAGAATGGACAAAGATTTCCAATTCTAACTACATAATGCTGCTGAATTCTTGAAATATTCTAGACAATTTCTATCCATTGTCTCTATCTTGGACAGAAGTGGAATTGAGCAGTCTACCGAGAAGACAGAAAATATAAACAGAGCATTTGAGATTATCCTAAATTCAGTGACTGAACTGTTACATTTTCTTTTTAGTTATTAGAGCTTTGATGGCTTACTTGTCTCATATTCAAAGGAAGTAATATGAATATAATTGTATTCTTTGGCATATTGAATAAACAGAATATTTTTAGATAAATTTTTATTGTATATATTACACAGGAAATTGCATATTTATCAGTATTGGGGAAATAGTAGATATCTTTTTTAAAACCTATCTATATGCCTCACAGTGTTTTAGGCACTTAACATGTTCTCACTAGTCTAAATGGCATAACTAATTAAATATCACATTTTTTCCCCATCTTCTGGGTAAGAAAACAAATTAAGAGAAGCTGTTACCCTTCTGAGGTCATACAGCTAAAAATATTGTGATACTGACTCTAAAACATACACACTGGGTTGACCAAAAACAAAAATTTCATTTGGGCTTTTTTTTTAAGTTCTCAGCCCAGATTAACTTTTGGCTGACCCCATACTTGCCTTGATTGGGCATTCCATTTTTTTCTAAGTACAGAGGATATTATATTATAATAATGTCACTTTGAAAACATTTATATGACATATAAATTACCTTATTTATGTGCACATTCTAATATATTTAATGAATAAATGAACTTGTAAGTTTAGAAATGGTGCATGGTATAATAGTAAATACCATATTATTGCACAAAGACAAACTATTTAGAAATTGTTGTGGTCACAGTTGTTGATCAAGAATTGATTGCACTGAATAGATGTGTTACTGAATCCAAGTCATATTGCTCACTGCGTGATAGGCAAATAATTTGATAGACAAGGTATCGAGGCAAGGAATAGTGATTTTATTTGAGAAGCCAGCATTCTAAGAAGATAGGAGACTAGTGTCCTAAAGAACCATCTTCCTCGAATCAGAATTCAAGCTTACTTTTTACTAAAAGGGGAGCAGCTGTGACTGATTGCTGCTAACTTTTCAGTGCTGGCCAGATTCTGGAGAGGATGAATCCTTTGCTCTTGCAGATGCCCATGTAGATCTGGTCATAATGTTTCTGTAAACCTCCAGCAAGACAAATGCTATTTTCATTTTATAGCCTTTTATCTCTATAAAAGAGAAAAGTGTTATATCCTTAAAGGTAAAGCCTGAGAGGCAGAACCTTGAGAATGAGCTATTATGTACTTTTCAGGCTATCGGTGACATTTTTACAAAGGTGAAGAGCAGAACCAGCATGACTAAGTACAGACAACAGAGAAAAATGTTTAAAAAAAATAGGGTCAAAATGGAGTCAGTTTTGCTCTTCCCTGTTACAGATGTACAGATTATACTAATTATTGTACTAAATTAATGGCACAATTTGCTGGAACTGGACCAGTCTTTCATGGACAGAGTCATACTGCCATGCAATCATGTGCAGAAATGTCTACCTGGTTCAACCCTTCTCTATGATATAAAAGTTCACTGAATATTGTAAAGCAGTGTTAGTTCCAATTTTGCTATGGTAAATAATTAGTTATGGAATTATGACAAATATTTTCACTTTCCTGGTCCTCCTTTCCTGAATTTTAATAATGGTGGGATGGATTTCTATCAGCTGAGAATCTTTCTATTTTAGGGAAAGGAAAATTCTCTTAAATTCAATCCAAACAGAAAATTTATTAGTCTAAATAACTAAAACATCAAGGAGTAAATTGATTGTAATGAACTGTTTGCTTAGAACTTAATTAAATAGATCTGATCTCTCATTTCCTTTCCTTTTCTTCAACCCTACCCTATGTAGTAGAAAAACCAGATCCCAGAATTGCCAATATGACATTATTCTTTGTGCCCGTAGTCTTTGAAGTTAAAAAATATATATATCCTTCTGCAAGAGATACTTCAAAAGCCATGACATCTGTGTGGATTGGCCCAACTCGGACTACGTGTCTTTTTCTGCCTATTGATGTGAATCTCATTGGCCAGGCCTGGGTCACATGCCCACTCCAGAAATGACGTGGAAACTGAGTCCTATATGAATCACATTAACAAAAGGGGAAAGAGGAGTGATTCTCCTAAAGGAAGAGACTAGCCATGCTTTCAGAAGAAGAAAGGTTGGTAGTGAAAACTAATCAACATTTATACCAATTTTAATCTAGTTTATCTCTTACAGACTCTTCAGCTGCCAAGATTTAATATTATATGCGATATTTGAAAAATAGATGTAGTAGGGAAGAACAAATATGTCTCCATATGAGATCTCTTCCTTTTACTTTAACCTTTGTGCTCTGTTGCCTGTGTTTAGTCAGGCTGGCTCTGTAACTTTTGTAAAAAAAAAAAAGAAAGAAAGAAAGAAAGAAAAATGTTGCCTACAGCATAATTTACAGAATAGCCTATTCTCAGGGTTCTGACCTTTACCAGTTCATTCATATAGGGTTAAAAAGTTGCAGAGAATAACATTTGACTTGTTAGAGGCTTATAGGAACATCATGACCTGACCTATGTGGACAGTTGCAATAACAAAAGAATCTGACACTAAGAAGTTTGAAACAACAAACTATGTCCCCCATTAGTGTGCCTTTAAAAGTGCTTTGCTGAAAACCTTCAAGCTCAGGATTTCTTTAGGCATGCATCTCCTTTCATGGTTCTGCAATAAACCTTTCTCTGCTACAAACCAACATTTTGGTTTATTTGGCCTCACTGTTCGTCAGGCACATGAACTTGTATTTGGTGATAGATGCAATTTTAAAGTGAAGAAATGAATGATCCATTTGAGAAACATACTTAACTTTTGAATTATTAAATCAGTGCTTGTTTTATATCAACTAATTTATGTCTATCTTTATCACATTAGCATACATAAACTGGAAAGATGACTTTTTCTAATTGGTCAAAAATTCTCCCTTGGGAAATACGGACTGTAGATAGTCATCAGACAAACAACAGGATAATCTCTTAATCCTTCTGCAGAGGTATCTTGGCAGGGTGGGGGGCGAGGGGGTGAGGGGGGCGG
>SJXO01007611.1:57245-73502 GCA_006408615.1 Connochaetes taurinus
CAGAAGAAACTGAAGGGAAATTTGCCAGATAAGAAACTGTTTAATTATGGAGGCCCTGGTATTACACAGTTACATTTATATAACGTGTGTCACATTTTGCACTTCAAGAGCTTGTCATTAAGTACAAGAAAGTAATACTTTCTTTGTTGCTTGTAGACCCCTGTGTATAGTTTCCCCTGCTGCTGCTAAGTCACTTCAGTCGTGTCCGAGTCTGTGTGACCCCATAGACGACAGCCCACCAGGCTCCCCTGTCCTTGGGATTCTCCAGGCAAGAACACTGGAGTGGCTTGCCATTTCCTTCTCCAATGCATGAAAATGAAAAGTGAAAGTGAAGTTGCTCAGTCATGTCCGACCCTCAGCGACCCCATGGACTGCAGCCTACCAGGCTCCTCTGTCCATGGGATTTTTCAGGCAAGAGTACTGGAGTGGGGTGCCATTGCCTTTAGACTTTAAAAACAAAGTCCCCCAAACTTTATTTTTTTCCTACTTTGTGCTCTGGCCATGGTGCTGAAGGTCCACACCTTGGTCAGCCCAGGGTTGACTTGAAAAGTGCAGGCTCAAATTATGGATTCAAAGCTACTATGGATACTTACATTTTGAAGGAAAGAGATAGTCTCTGACTTTTTTGAGAAAGAGGAGAATTTGTGACATATGATAAGGCAGAGACCTTGAATAGAAGGAATGTCGTGCTATTGACTGTAAATCAGAAGAGTATTTATCATTCCCTTCTTATAAAACTATGGACTTCCCTGGTGGCTCAGACGGTAAAACGTCTGTCTACAATGCAGGAGATCCGGGTTCGAGCCCTGGTTTGGCAAGACACCCTGGAGAAGGAAATGGCAACTCACTCCAGTACTATTGCCTGGAAAATCCCATGGACAGAGGAGCCTGGTAGGCCACAGTCTATGGGGTCGCAAAGAGTCTGACACGACTGAGTGACTTCACTGTCACTGTCTTATAAAACTATGGTTAATTTTTCCAATTCAGTATCACCCAGAGTCCTTAATTAATTTGGAGAACAGATTAATATTAGAAACTACATACATTAGTAAGGAAAAAGGCTCACATTACCTTGAATTTAAAAAAAAAAACTTTCTTAGAGTGTAACTTCAATGTGCACAAAGTTTTATTTGTTTTATATGCCACTATTGCATCCCTACTCATCAAACTACCTCACACAGAAAACACTAAACAATGTTTTTTTTTTCCTTGAAGAGATTTTTCCTCATCTTTTGGTCACTTATATTGAACAAGAACTATGCTACTTGTCCCATTTTCTTTTTATATAAGATATTCCTGGATAATAGGGTTAGGTGATGATTAAGTGAGCATATATGAAGCATATAAGAGTCTCATGTAATTGTCACTAAATTATTGAGCACAACAGAAAAGAGAAGATGAAATACATTCTCATGATTTCATTTTCAGAATGAAAATGTCTTTCTTTTTTGTCTTTTATTTTTACTTTATTTTTTTAATATAAATTTATTTATTTTAATTTGAGGTTAATTACTTTACAATATTGTATTGGTTTTGCCATACATCAACATGAATCCACCACATTTTCCCCATCCTGAGCCCCCCTCCCTCCTCCCTCCCCATACCATCTCTCTGGGTGTTCTTAGTTCACCAGCCCCAAGCATCCAGTATCATGCATCGAGCCTGGACTGATGATTCATTTCATATATGATATTATACATGTTTCAATGCCATTCTCCCAAATCATCCCACCCTCTCCCTCTCCCACAGAGTCCAAAAAGAAAGAAAGAAACCAATGAATGGTATCTTTAATATCATGAAATTGACTGCTAATCCCATTTCAACTTTTACAGATACATTTACTATAACCTTCTAAATAAGGCAATGTGAATGTGAATGGTAAATAATCCTTTTTTTTGTTGTTGCTCAGTTGCTAAGTTTGTCTGACTCTTTGTGACCCCACGAACGGCAGAACATCAGGTTTCCTTGTCCTTCACTATTTCCCTGAGTTTCCTCAAACTCATGTCCACCGACTCAGTGATAACATCTAACCATCTCATCCTCAGTTGCCCCCTTGTCCTCTTGCAGCTGGGTCTTTTCCCATGAGTTGGTTCTTCCCATCAGGTGGCCAAAGTATTAGAGCTTCAGCTTCAGCATCAGTCCTTCCAAAGAATAGTCAGGGTTGATTTCCTTTAGGATTGACTGGTTTGATCTCCTAGCTGTCCAAGAGACTATCAAGAGTCTTTTCCAGCACCACAGGATGTGAGAGTTGGACCATAAAGAAGGTTGAGCACTGAAGAATGTGGCTGCAGCCACATTTATAGTCCAACTCTCACATCCGTATATGACCGCTGGAAAAACCACAGCTTTGACTAAACAGACCTTTGTCAGCAAACTTCCTGCTTTTTACTAGGCTGTCTAGGTTTGTCATAGCTTTTCTTCCAAAGAGCAGCTTTTAATTTTTTGGCTGCAGTCACCATGTGCAGTGATTTTGGAGCCCAAGAAATTGTAATCTATCACTGTTTACACTTTTTCCCCATCTATTTGCCTTGAAGTAGTGAGACGATGCCATGATCTTAATTTTTTCAATCTTTAGTTCCTCTTCACTTTCTGCCATTAAAGTAGTATCATCTGCCTACCTGAGGCTATTGATATTTCCCCCTGCAACCTTGATACTAGCTTCTGAGTCATCCAGTACAGCATTTCACATGATGTACTTTGCCTATAAGTTAAATAAGCAGGGTGACAATACACATACAGCCTTGATGTATGCCTTTCTCCCAATTTTTAACCAGTCTGTAGTTTCATGTCTGATTCTAACAGCTGCTTCTTATACTGCATACAGATTTCTCAAAAGGCAGGTAAGGTGGTCTGGTATTCCCATCTCCTGAAGAATTTTCCACAGTTTGTTATGATCCACACATCAAAGTCTTTAGCATAGTCAGTGAAGAAGAAGCAGATGTTTTAGAAGAAGTTTAAATATGAACTTTGAGAGTTGCCAACTAAGATAGAAATACTTAAAATAATTCAATTAGATATTAAATAGTGTAGAAATCATTGAAATATTAGTAAGAAAAAGTGAAATGAGTAAATCAGAAATATTAAAATAAAATTATATGTTAGTTAAAAATCATTTTTAAGGACAGGGTGAGGTGGAGCCCAGTCAGCCAGGCTACGGTGGGTTCAATAGATATGGACAGGGGCTGGACAGATTCCTATCAGTTCCAGGATCTGGGCCAGTCACATACACACACACACACACAGGCAGATACACACACAAATCAGTTTCAGGGAAAAATGTTAGTAACAAAGATATTTGATACATCCAATAGGTGTATCTGTGCCTGAGTGACCACATCCCCAAATAATTCTGTTAATATGTTTTATTCAATACAAAAAGCACATTTGTTCAATACTATGGCAATTTTAAAAAAGCTTAGTTACTGCTTAAATGAAAATTCTGCCTATAATGTTATCAAATTATTCAGCAATTCTAGATTAAGCATATTTTAATTCACTTCAAAATGCTTCTGTCAAATTTTCTCCGGTTAGAAGAAATATATTATTTCTAAGTTTTTTGTTTTAATGTTATTATAGGGTTACAGGAAATTTTATATACACACACATGGTGGTCCTGAGCACCCCTTAAGTACCTTCCCCCAATGTCAGCATCTTTCATAACTAATAGTAAAATATCAATGCCACAAAATTGAGTTAATACAAACCATAGACTCTTTTCAGAATTGTACAAGTCATACATGCATTCATGTACATGTGTGTGTGTATATGTATAGTTCTATGCCATTTTATTAAATATGAAGCTGTATGAAGCTACTACTACAATCAAGATGAAGAATTGTTCTATCCCACATTAAAACCTTATCACCATCTACATCTCTTACTTCTGAAGCCCTATACCCTTGAAATCACCAATTTGTTTTCCATCCCTATAATTAGAGTATTTCAGAAATGTTATTTGAATTGGTTCATACACTATGGACTGAACTATGAACTGAAGTTCAGAACAGTGTACAGGAGGCAGTAATCAAAACCATTTCAAAGGTAAAGAAATGAAAGAAGGCAAGGCATTTGTCTGAGGAGGCTTAACAAATAGCTGAAGAAAGAAGAAATATGAAAGGCAAGGAAAAAAGGGAAAGATATACCCAACTGAATACAGAGCTCCAGAGACTAGCAAGGAAAGATAAGACCTTCTTAAGTGAGAAATACAAAGAAATAGAGGGGGAAATATCATGGTAAAAACTAGAGATCTTTTCAAGAAAATTGGAGATATCAGGGGAGCATTTCATGCAAGAATGGGCATGATAAAGAACAGAAATTGTAAGGACCTATCAGAAGCAGAAGAGATTAAAAAGAAGTGGCAAGAAAACACAGAAGAACTATGCAAGAAAGGTCTTAATGACCCAGATAGCCACAATGGTGTGGTCACTCACCTAGAGCCAGACACCCTGGAGTGTGAAGTCAAGTGGGCCTCAGGAAGTTTTACTATGAATAAAGCTAGTGGGGGTGATGGAATTCCAGCTGAGCTATTTCAAATCCTCAAAGATGATGCTGTGAAAGTACCACACTCACTATGCCAGCAAATTTGGAAAACTCAGCAGTGGCCACAGACAGGAAGAGCTCAGATTTAGTCCAATCTCAAGGAAAGGCAATGCCAAATAATGTTCAAACTACTGTACAGTTTCTATCATTCCACATACTAGCATGACTATAATCAAAATCCTTCAAGCTAGGCTCCAGCAATATGTGAACTGAGAACTCCCAGATGTACAAGATAGGTTTCAAAGAGGCAAAAGAACCAGTGATCAAACTCTCAACATTCATTGGCTCAGGGAGAAAGCAGAGGATTCAAAAAAAAAAAAAAATCTACTTCTGCTTCATTGACTATTCTAAGGTCTTTGACTGTGAAGATCACAACAAACTGTGAAAAATTCATTAAGAGATGAAAGTACCAGACCACTTTACCTATGTTCTGAGAAACCTGTATGTAGTTCAAGAAGCAACAGTTAGAACCAGACATGGAACAATGGCCTGGTTCCAAATCAGGAAAATTGTATGACAAGACTGTATATTGTCATCCTGTATATTTAACTTATTCACAGAGTACATCATGTAAAATGACAGGCTGGATGAGTCACAAGCTGAAATCAAGATTGCTGGTGCATGGGGATGATCCAGAGGGATGATATTGGGTGGGAGGTGGGAGGGAGATTCAGGATTGGGAGCTTGTATACACCCGCGGTGGATTCATGTCAATGTATGACAAAACCAATACAGTATTGTAAAGTAAAATAAAGTAAAAATAAAATTAAAAAAAAAGATTACTGGGAGAAATATCAGCAACCTTAGATATGCAGATACCACTCTAATGGCAAAAATGAAAAGGAACTAAAGAACCTGTTGATGAGGGTGAAAGAAGAGAGTGAAAAAAACTGCCATGAATCCAACATTAAAAAAAAAAAAAACAGAAAAACTGATATCATGGCATCTGGTCCTCACTTCATGACAAATAGAAGAGGAAAAAGTGGAAGCAATGACAGAGGAAAAAGTGGAAGCAAAGTCACTGTGGATGGTGACTGCAGCCATGAAATTAAAAGACGCTTCCTCCTTGGAATGAAAGCTTTGAGAAACCTAGAAAACATATTTTTAAAAAAAGACATCATTTTGCTGACAAAGGAATGTATAATCAAAGCTATAATTTTCTCAGGAGTCATGTAAGAATATGAGAGTTGGATCATAAAGAAGGTTGAGTGACAAAGAATTGATGATTTTGAACTGTGGTACTGGAGAAGACTCTTGAGAATCCCTTGGACAACAAGGAGATCAAACCAGTCAATCCTAAAAGAAATCAACCCTGAATATCCATTGGAAGGACTAGTGCTGAAGCTGAAGCTCCAATACTTTGGCCACGTGATGCAAAGAGCAAAATAATTAGAAAAGACTCTGATGATAGGAAAACCTGAAGGCAAAAGGAGAAAGGAGTAGCAGAAGATGAGATGGTTAGATAGCATCACCAACTCAATGAACATGGATTTGAGCAAACTCTGGGAGAGCATGGAGAACAGGGAAACTTGGCGTGCTACAGTCCATGGAGTCACAAAGAGTCAGACTAGACTTAGGGACTGAACAACGACATGGAGGAACATAGATACAGTTCAATTCATCAATCCTCTAAAACCAGAGTGGTGAAGAGAATGAATTTGCTGGGTAAAAGTTCCCATAGCAAACCAATCAGGAAAGCAAGCTTAATCAGAAAGGAACGAGCTGAAAAACAACAACATACTGCATTGTCTGAGTATGTCATAATTTATTAATTCATTATCCTACTGAAGGACATTTGATGTTTTCCAAGTACAAAATGTTATGCTTAAGGCTGTTATAAACATCAATATGCAGAGTTTTTGTGGACATAAGTTTGAAATAAAAGCTTCCTTTCTAGTAAATACCAAAGAAAATAATTGCTGGATCATATTGTAAGAGGATGTATTGTTTTGTAAGAAAGCACTAAATCATCTTCCAAAGTGACTGTATCATTTACACAAGCAATGGATTAAAATCCTTGTTGCTCCACATCTTGCCAGTATTTGATGGTGTTAGCATACCAGATTTGGTCATTCTAAAGTTGTGTATTAGGTCATTCTAATAGATATTTCATTACTGCTTTAATTTGCATTTACTTGGTGATATAATGATGTTGAACATCTGTTCAAATGCTTGTTTGCTACCTATAGATTTTTTCTTTAGTGAGATTTTGAAGCCTTTGGCTAATTTTTAAATTGTTTTTTTTTTTCTTATGGTTGAATTTTGGATAATCATTCTTTATCATATGTGTCTTTTCAAGTTTCACCAAGACTTCGGCATATCATCATAATCTCTTGACCCTGTATTTCACAATGCAGAAGTATCTTTTTTAAATTCTACTGAGTCCATCTTATTGATTATTTCTCTCATGGATTTTGTCTTCAGTGTTACAACTAAAATGTTATTGTCATTGTTCTTTTTTAGTTGCCCAGTCATGTCTGACTCTTTGTGACCCCATGGACTGCAGCACGCCAGGCCTCCCTGTTCCTCATCATCTCCTTAAGTTTGCCCAAGTTCATGTCCATTCCATCTCCATCTAACCCTCTGACACCCACTTCTCCTTCTGCCCTCAATCTTTCCCAGTCTCAGGGACTTTACCAAAGAGTCGGCTGTTCATATCAGATGACCAAGATACTGGTTCACTGTCATGCACAAGGTCATCTAGATTTTCTGGGAGTTTTGTAGTGTTGCCTTCTACATTTAAATATGTGATATATTTTGAATAAAATTTTGTGAAAAGTGTAAGATCTGTGAATTCATTTTTCATGGTGAATATCCAGTTGTTCTAGCACAACTGTGTGACCTTTATTACTTTATCAAAGATCATCCATCTGTACTTAGGTGCACCTATTCCTGACCTCCCTTCTCTATTCCATTAATCTATATCCTTTCATCAGTACTGTATTGTCTTGATTACTGTGGTTTTATAAGAGGTCAGTTAATGTCAATCCTTCAACATTGTTGTTCAATATTGTATTTACTATTATTCTAGGTTTTCTGCCACTTTTTTGCAGGGGATTAAATCTTTTATTATTACTAGTATTATTTATTTACTAAATTTGTTTTCTAATTGAAGGAAAATTGCTTTTCAATGTTATGTTAGTTTCTGCCATACAACAACATGAACAAGTAACAATTATGTGCACATTCTCTCTCCTGAGCCTCCCTCAATTTCCCTATCTCACCCCTCTAGGTCATCAGAAAGCACCAGGAAGGACTTCCCGTGTTATATAGCAACTTCTGACTAGCTATCTATTTTACACGATAGTGTATAAATGTCCATGCTGCTTTCTTATTTGTCCCACTCTCTCCTTCCCCCACTGTGTCCACAAATCCATTTTCTACATTAGCATCCTCATTCCATCCTTGCAAATAAGTTTATCAATACCATTTTTTCAAGATTCCATATATGTGTGTTAATATACAATATTTGTTTTTCTCTTTCTGACTTACTTCACTTTGTATAACAAGCTGTAGGTTCATCCACCTTACTGGAACTGACCCAAATTTGTTCTTTTTTATGACTGAGTAATATTGAATTGTATATATGTGCTATATCTTCTGTATCCATTCATCTGTTGATGGACATCTAGGTTACTTCCATGTTCTGGCTATTGTTGCAATGAACATTGGGTTACATATGTCATTTAGAATTTTGGTTTTCTCAGGGTATATGCCCAGTTATGGATTGCTGGATCATATGGTAGATTTATTCTTAGTTTTTAAAGTAATCTCCACACTGTTCTCCATAGTGGCTGCATCAGTTTACATCCCCACCAACAGGGCAGGAGGGCTCCCTTTTCTCCAAACCCTCTCCAGATTTTATTGTTTGTAAAATTTTTTATAATGGCTATTCTGACTGGTGTGAGGTGATACCTCATTGTAGTTTTCATTTGCATTTTTCTAAAAATTAGTGATTCTGAGCATTTTTCATGTGTTTATTGAACAGCTATATATGTTTTGGAGATTAATCCTTTGTCAGTTATTTTGTTTGCAATTAATTTCTCTTTTAATCTTGTTTATTATTTCCTTTGCTGTGCAGAAACTTTTAAGCTTAATTAGATCTCATTTGTTTATTTTGTTTTAATTTCCATTACTCTGGATGTGGATGAAAGAGGATCTTGCTGTCATGTATGTAATTTATGTCAGAGTATAGCCTATGTTTTTCTTCTAAGAGTTTTATAGTTTCTGCCTTTACACTTAAGTTTTTAATCCATTTTTAGTCTATTTTGTGTGTGATGTTAGTAAGTGTTCTAGTTTCATTATTTTACCTGTAGCTGTCCTGTTTTCCTAGCATCATTTATTGAAGAGACTGTCTTTTCTCCATTGTATGTTCTTGTCTCCTTTGTCAAGGATAAAGTGCACATAGATGCAGAGGTTTATCTCTTGGATTTCTATCTTGTTCCATTGGTTTATATTTCTGTTTTTGTGCCAATATAATAGTGTCTTGATGACTGTAGCTTTGCAGTATAGTCTGAAGCCAGGAAAGTTGATTCCTCAAGCTCCCATTTTCTTTCTCAAGACTGTTTTGGCTATTCAGTGTCCTTTGTGTTTCCATACAAATTGTGAGACTTTTTGCAATAGTTCTGTGAAACATATCATTGGTAGTTTGATAGGGATTTCAGTGAATCTGTAGATTGCTTTGTTTAGTATAATCATTTTCAAAACATTGATTCTTCCAACCCAAGACATGTCATCTTTGATTTCTTTCACCAGTGTCTTTTTGTTTTCTGTATACAGGTCTTTTGTCTCTTTAGATAGATTTATTCCTAGATATGTTATCCTTTTTGTTACAGGAAGGGGGACCCCTTCCAGGGCCCAAGACTGGGCTCTTGTCTAACACTCGGAAATGAATTGTCCAAGGAGATACTTGTGCTGACAAAGCAAGAGATTTTATTGGGAAAGGGCACCCGGATGGAGAGCAGTAGGGTAAGGGAACCCAGGAGAACGGCTCTGTCATGTGGCTCACAGTCTTGGGTTTTATGGTGATGGGATTCGTTTCTGGGTTGTCTTTAGCCAATGATTCTGACTCAAGAGTCCTTCCTGGTGGTGCACGCCTTGTTCAGTCAAGAAGGATGTCAGAGAGAAGGATTCTGGGAGGTGGTCGGACATGTGGTGTCTTCTTTTGACCTTCCTGAACTCTTCCAGTTGGTGGTGGCTTATTAGTTCCATGTTCCTTACTAGGACCTCCTGTCGTAAAACAACTCATGCAAATGGTAACTATGGTGCCTGGCCAGGGTGGACAGTTTCAATCAGTGTGCTTCCCCTAACACTTTTGGTTGCAATGGTGAATGGCATTGTTTCCTTAATTTCTCCTTCTAGTTTGTTTTTTTTTTTTTTTTTTTAGTGTGTAGGAATAGAAGGGTTTTCTTTATATTAATTTTATATTCTGTAACTCAACTATATTTATTGATTTGCTCTAGTGGCATATTTATGGTTTCCTATGTATATAGTATCATATCATTTGCAAACAGTGAGAGTTTTACTTCTTTGCCAATCTGAATTCCTTTTATTTCTTTTTTTTTTTTTTTTCCTCTGATTGCCATGCCTAGGATTTCCAAGACTATGTTGAATAATAGTGGCAAGATTGGGCACCCTTGTCTTGTTCCTGATCTTAGAGGAAATGCTTTCAGCTTTTCATTGTTGAGAATGATGCTTGCTGTGGGTTTGTCATATAAACCCTTTACTTTGTTGAGGTAGATTCCTTCTATGCCTACTTTCTAGAGATTTTTAATCATAATTGGGTGTTGAATTTTGTCAAAAATTTTCTCTGCATCTATTGACATGATCATATGGTTTTTATCCTTCAGTTTGTTAATATAGTGTATCACATTGATTTGCATATAGTGAAGAATCTGTGAGTCAATCTTTTGGTAGAATTCACCTGTAGGACATCTGGCTCTGGGCTTTTTTCTGTTGGAAGATTTTTTAATCATAGTTTTGATATCAGTGCTCATGACTGGTCTGTTCACATTGCCTCTTCTAATAAACTTCAGAATTAGTGTGTTGATATCCAAATGAACAAATGGCAATATTACTGCAATTTTGATTAAGATTGCACTGAACTCTTGATAAAGTTGGAAAGAACTGATATTTTGACAATATTGAGTCTTTTCATTGAGGAACACAGAATATCTGTTTATTCATTTGTGATTTTATGATTCATTCATGATTTTTTATGAATTATGATTTTTTTATGATTCATTTATGATTCATTCATGATTTTAGTTTTTCTCATATAGTGATTATACATGCTTTGTTATGCTTATATATACGTATTTCATGTTTGGAGGCTAACGTAAATGACATTGTAATTTAAATTTCAAATTCTACTTATTTATCACTAATGTTGGCTGAAAACTACTTTTTACTTCTCAAGGATATATGCCTAAAGTGAAATTCTGGGTTGTATGCAAGCTGTACTTTTAGTTTAAAAAAATAACAAATTTCCATATCACTCATTCCATTTAACATCCCAAGCAACATTTTGATCCAATATTTCAACATCTTTAATTTTTTAGTATTTTATTTTAGCTATTCTGATATGTGCATATATCAGCATCTTTTAAATTTGCATTTCCCTAACAGCCAGTTATGTTGAATACTTTACTTGTGCTTATTTGAAATCTGTGTTTTTTGATAAAATATCTTACCATAACTTCTTCCCATTTTATAATTAGATTTTAAAAATTATTGTTTCATTTATATAGTTTAGATATAGGGTCTTTTTCAGATATATTCTTTGCAAATATTTTTATCAGTCTATAACTTGTCTTTTCACTCTCTTAAGAGGATTTTCAGAGACCAAAAGTTTTTATTTTAATGAGACCCAATGTCTTTTTACCCTGAATAGATCATTCTTATATATTGATCATTATCTGTTTAACCATTCAAGAGTGACATTTGTGTTTATATATTGGCATTCACTGATGGCCTGTGGAGGGTAACATTATGGGCAGATAAGTTTTGTAAAGGTTTAAATTTTTTGTGGTAATTTTTTTTTTTTTAGTCAATTTATGAAAGATACATTCTTTCAAGAAATTCATTCTCATCCTCAAAATTTTTCAACAGATTTTGGTGAGGTTATTGATTCTGTTCTCTGTTTGTTTGTTTGTTTTAAATTCATGTTATATTATGCAAAATTATGTTTACCTGTTCTTTCTCTTTTTGTTAGTCAATTCATCAGTTTTATGTATTTCATTAATCTTTTCAAAAAATTTATTCTAATGCACAATTCTTTCATATTTCAGTAATTTTTCTCTTGTACTTATATATTTTTTCATATTTAAGAATTTATTCTGTTGTTCTTCCTAACTTCTTAAGTTAGACATCTACATAATCAACTCTTCCTGTCTTTCTTTTGGTTATGAAATTTTAAGGCTGTGTATTTCCTTTGAAACTTTATCCTGCAGAATTCCATATGTGTGTGTGTAACCATGTTTGTGTGTGTTTTAAACTAATAGACTATATTTTTAAAAGAGTCTTTGGTTTACAGAGAAGTTGAGCTCACAGTACAGAGAGTTCTCAGATATCCCATAAAGACAATTTTTTTTATTATTAATATCTCCATTAGTACACATGTTTGTTACACTGATGAACTAATATCAATCTTTAATTTTTAACTCAAGTTAATAATTAAAAACATACAAGGTCAAAGACTGTAACAGGGATGAAGGAAATCATTGTACAATAATAAAGAAGTCAACTTATCCAGAGGATACAATAATTATAAATATTTATGTACCCAATATTAGGAATA
This sequence comes from Connochaetes taurinus, assembly GCA_006408615.1. Taxonomy (NCBI): domain Eukaryota; kingdom Metazoa; phylum Chordata; class Mammalia; order Artiodactyla; family Bovidae; genus Connochaetes; species Connochaetes taurinus. The sequence continues at coordinate 69,583 of SJXO01007611.1, forward strand.
CCTAACTTTATACAACAAATATTAACATAATAGAAGGAAAAATAGCAATATAGTAACAGTGGGGAATTTCAATACCCCACTTTTAAGAATGGATATATAATCCAGACAGAAGATCAATAAGAAAACATTGACTTTTAACTACATATTATAATAAATGAACCTAAGAGACATATACAGAGCTTTCCATATATTAGCAGCAGAACACATATTCTTTCAAGCACACATAGAACACCCTCCAGGATAAAGCATGGGCAGGACCATAAAACTAGTCTTAATAAATTTAAGAAAATTAAAATCATATCAAGCATCTTTTCCAAACACAAAGAAACTGAAAAAAGAATAAACAAAACTCAAATTTAGAAGTAGGAAAAAAACAAGCATTCTTTAAAATCTCTCAATAAACTGAGTATATAGGGAATGTACCTCACCATAATAAAGGCTACATATGACAAGCTCATAGCTACACATGACAAGCCCATATATAATGGTGAATCATTGAAATTTTTACCTCTAAGATCATAAACAATGTAAGAGTACCCACTGTCACTTTTATTCAACATAATAGTGGAAGTCCTAGCTAGTGCAATTAGGTAAGAAAAGAAATAAAAGGCACCTGAACAGGAAAAGAAGGAAAGGTGTCTGCATTTGCCAATGACATGATATTATATACAGAAAATCCCATAGATGACCAAAAGAAAATTTAAAGTTAGTAAAGTATTTTAATAAAGTTGCAGGATACAAAATTAATAATAATGATGATGTATCAGTTGCATCTGTATACCCTCATCAGTGGATTTTCAGAAAGGGAAATTAAATGATTTCATTTTGAGTAACATTATAAAAGAATAAAATTATTAAGAATAAACTTAACAAAAGAGGTTAAAGATTTGTACTTTGAAGCTATAAGACATTGATGAAAAAGATTGAAGAAGACATAAATAAATGGAAAGGTATTGATATTGAGTTAATATTATCAAAATATTCATATTACTCAAAACAATATACAGATTCAACACAATCCCTATTAAAATTCTAATGGCATTTTCAAAGAAATAAAAGAAGAAAAAAAACTAAAATGTGTAAGGAAACACAAAAAAAGACTCTGAATAGCTAAAGTGATTTTGAGAAAAAAGAGCAAAACAGGAGGTATAATACTTCCTGATTTCAAAATATGTTACAAAGCTCTAGTAATCAAAACAGTATAGTATGGTTTTAGCATTAAAACAGACACATACATCAGTGGAACAGGACAGAGAGAACCAAAATAAACCCATTCACATATGGTCAATTACTTTTTGACATAGGAACCAAGAATAAACAAAGAAGAAAAGATCAGTTCAGTTCAGTTGCTCGGTGATGTCCAACTCTTTGCAGCCCCATGGACTGCAGCACTCCAGGCTTCCCTGTCCATCACCAACTCCCAGAGCTTACTCAAACTCTTGTCCATCACATCAGTGATACCATCCATCCATCTCATCCTCTGTTGTCCCCTTCTCCTCCTGCCTTCAATCTTTCCCAGCATCAGGGTCTTTTCCAATGAGTCAGTTCTTCACACCAGATGACCAAACTCAACTTCAGCTTCAGTCCTTCCAATGACTATTCAGGACTGGTCTCCTTTAGGATGGACTGGTTGGATCTTCTTGCAGTCCAAGGGACTCACAAGAGTCTTCTCCAACACCACAGTTCAAAAGCATCAATTCTTTGGTGTTCAGCTTTCTTTATAGTCCAACTCTCACATCCATACATGACTAGTGGAAAAACCATAACTTTGACTAGATGACCTTTGATGGTAAAGTAATGTCTCTGATTTTTAATATGCTGTCTAGAAAAGATCTTTAATAAACAATGGTATGAAAATTGGATAGCAAAAGAATGAAGTGGGCCACTATCTTACACCTTACACTAAAATCGTGTCAAAATGCATCAAACACTTGAACATAAAACTATAAAATTCCTAGAAGGAAACATCAGTGGTAAACTTCAAGAAGTTTGATCTTGCCATTGACTTCTTAGATTTGACACCAAAAGCAAAGGAAGTAAACTAAAAACAAAACCACTGAGACTACAGAAAACTAAACGTCTTCTGTTCAGAAAGGAATTGAGAGAAAGTTTTTTCAATCCACATATCTAATAGGAGGCTAATATTCAAAATATAAAAGGAATTCATACAACTCGGTAGCAATAATAATAAAAAACCAAATTAAAATGGGTAAAAACCCTAAATAGACATTTTAACAAAACTATACAAAGGGCCAATGAAAAAATGCTCAACATCACTAGGGAAATGCAAATAAAAACTTCAGTGAGATACCATCTCATAACTATTAGAATGGCTATTACAAAAAGACAAGAGAACAAATACTGGCAAGGATGTGGAAGAAAGGGGACTTGGACATTTTTTATGGAAATTTACATTGATAAACCACTTTTGGCAAATAGTATGGTAGTTCCTCAAGAAATTAAAAATAGAATGGCCCTATTATCTAGCAATCTCACTTTTGGGTGTACATCCAAAATAAGCAAATTATTATCCCAAAGAAATATCTGTACTTCTATGTTCATAGCAACATTATTCACAAAGGCTCAGGTATGAAAACAACCTAAGTGTCTATTCATAAATGAATGGATGAACAAAATGTGGTATAATACACAGAACATCATTCAGCCTCAAAAAGGGGAAATTCTGTCATTTGTGACAACATGGGTGAACCTGGAATCCATTATGCTAAAATTTAGCAAGACACTTAATAATGCATAGGTGACAGAAAAAGCCTGGTGATAAATTTGAATTAAATAAAAATGAAAATACAATTTATCAAAGTTTATAGGCTACAACCAAAACATTAAAAACTCCCCTCTAACTACTACTCTAAAGAAGGTCATGGAAACCCACTCCAGTATTCTTGCCTGGAGAATCCCATGGCTAGAAGAAGGAACCTGGTGGGCTATCATCCATAGGGTCACAAAGAGTCAGACAAGACTGAATTGACTTAGCACAGCACAGCACGCATGAAAGGAATTGTATTGCAATAAAGATTGTAAAAATTAACTATTTAGAAAAAAACTAGCTACTTTATGTATTTTATATACAAATATATACAAAAAATTACAAAATACTAACAAAATAAAAGTCTAGTTTAGTCAAAGCTATGGTTTTTCCAATAGAGGAGCCCCACGGACTATGGTCCATACAGTTACAAAGAGTCAGATACAACTGAATTGACTTACACACACACACACACAAGCACTACTGCAAGAAAAATCTAATACTAATAATCTAAGTCTCCACATTATTGTTGTTGCCGTTGTTTAGTCACTAAGTCATGTCTAACTTTTTTGCAACCCCATGGGCTTCTCTATACATGGGACTTCCCAGCAAGAATACTGGAGTGGGTGGCTATTTCCTTTTCCAGGGAATCTTCCTGGCCCAAGGATGGAGCCTGCATCTCCTGCATTGGCAGGCATACTCCTTACATGGAGCAGCTAGGAAACCTAAGCTTCCACATTAAGAATATATAGAAAGAAAGAAAATCTAAAGCTAACAAGGAGTAGAAAAATGTAAATAATAAAAATTAGACTTATGTACAGGAAAAATAGAGAAAAAAATAAATTAAACCAAAAGCTGGTTTTTCAAGAATATCAATAAAATTGATAAAGTTCGCCCAACATCTTAAGGTTGGGAATGAGACAAAAATGTGCTCTATCATCATCCCTATTAAACATCTTACTAAAAGTCCTAGCTACTGCAATTACAGAAGGAATAAAATTAAAATATGAACATATTAGAAAAGAAGACATAGAATTATTTGTATTCACAGATAACTGACAATAACTCTCCATATTGAAAAAAAAAATCTCAGAACTTATAAATGAGTAAAACAAGTTCATAGTGAAAAAGATTTATATATAAAAGAATTCCA